>SCLG01000136.1:119314-160924 GCA_004367875.1 Oikopleura albicans
GTTTCACCATTTTCCATAAAAATCTGCAAATTTTATTTAAATATGAACCCTACGATAGTCTTAATCCAAACGTTGCAGGGAAAATTTCGCCAAATGACATGTAAGGTTTCTCTTCATTCCATGGTTAAAAAAGTAAGGGTGAGCCATAATTTAGCCTATATTTGTTAACTATTTTTGTCGTACGGTATATAATTATTCAATCATCTGAATGTATCTTTCGTGAAATTAAAAAAAATCAAAAAATCTACAAAAATATGTAGGATATCTGTAAAAACGATAAAGTTGTCAGATAATGTAAAAAAACGATCAGTTTAGAAAAAACACGAAAACTACCCTCACTTGGCGATCCCTGTCAACAAAGCACGAGTTGCAATCACTAATATTTTTTAAAAATTTTAAAAAAGTTCGGAAAGAAAAACTTTTTTTAGTTAACGATATACGGCCTCCTATAGGCTATAGCTTTCGTAAATCCCGACTTTCCCGGGACATTTTGAGCACTTTCCCGGTCCCGAAATTCCACGGGACATTTTCACTTAAAAGCTTTTTTTACCTAATTAATCCAACCAAAAAAAAAGCGAAAAAAAAATTTGCCAAAAAAATTTTAAAAAATATTAGTGAAGTGACACATTGAAAAAAAAATTAGAATATATTCTAAAAATTAGGTTATGGATAACATTTAAACTGGACGACGATGATCCGAACAGCATTGGTTGGAGTATGGTAAGTTTATAATATTGTACGTCTTACTGTACGTAGTGTGTCTGCCATAATATAATAAACTTAAATTTAATTAAGAATAAAGGTATGACACTGTATGTCGCAAATATGGGTGAGCAGCATGTCTTAAATCCACAACATGGAACATTTTTGGATCCGCAAGCCTCTCCGATCGTCTCCATTCAAAAAGTCAGGCGAAAATATATAGGTTAGGTGCATGGAGTTCGAATGGTTTTTAAGTGCGTTCATAAGAGAAAGAAAAATAAGCCATAAACACCATTTTTTTTCGAAAACGTGTAATTTGACCTTTCGACGTTAGTTTATCACGTCACTCGTTGAACTTGAGTCAAAACTGGATAAGGCCACCACAATCGACTTTTCAATTTTACGTCCAATGGCCAAATTACTTTTTTTCGAAAAAAGTTCACGGTTATGGCTTTTTACTTTCTCTTAGACGAAAAAAAAGTACGAAAGTTCATTATTTTAACTAACACTAAAGATTTTGGAACACCAAGTTTATTTGCTTGACGGTTGTTAGTGTTAAAAAGAGACAAAAGTCAAATTCCGGGACAGAGATTGACTGGGAATAAAAATCTCAAACAGTCCCGCAATACCCCCAATACCAATTGCCGGATACAAGAGTAATAGTAGCAAAATTATTAACAAAATTATTAACTTAATTTCTATTCTTAGGTACGCCGTTTACTCCATGTGCGTCAGAAAACGGAAAAATGAGTTCTGCTCCGAGATTAATCCCAACAAAAACGAGCTTGAAAAGGGTGCACTTCTTAAAAGCTTAACTCTCAAGAGTCACAGGTGTTCTCATAACCCGTAGCCTACGGGCCGTAGGTGTCACATTGTGACGATTGTCACAAAACCCCATTATGACTGTTTTTAAAGTAAATTTTTTTTTCAAATAGTGTTTTATGGGATATTCAAACATGCTGAATCCAACTAGACCAATAAAAAATTAGCGATATGTCTCCAAAGTCATGGAATTTGGTTTGACCCGTCTATCAGCGATTTTTGATTTGAGGACGTTTTCATGAGATATGAGGCGAATAGGCCGCTTTGTGACGATCGTTACAATGTGACCCCTGCGAGTTAATTAATTTTGATATAGATTCTACGAATAGATTATCGAAACTGCATAAATGGCGAATGATAAATTACAACTTATTTGGGGACCTATTTCCGAAGTTAAAAAGTTAACCCTCGAACTAGAAAATGAAACTTAAGGCAGCTATGCATTCAACAAAGTATAGTGAATATAAGTGTCTTCAAATGTATTTGTCAGATCTGGTTTTCAAAAAGTGTCATTGTATGCCCGATTTCATTGACGCGGTTTATTACTTTACTTACAAAAAAGGCTATAAACCCTGTTCATTTGTGGAATATGGATGTGGTCATTTAAAAATTGCATATCATTGATTGCTGATCCCAAATAACTTATTTGAAATAAGTCATAGGTGACATATCGTAGTGGTTCTTAGTACCGTGTGTTAGAGCTCACTGAAGATTGCTCATATTTTAAAAGCAAATTTCCCATAAAAAGATTATCTTCATATTATTTTTAATTCTAAAATTTTTATTTTCAATCCGAAAAATTTCATTTTTAATTTTAAAAACATTAAAATTGAAATTTATTATCATACTTAATATTTGATATCGGTTAAGTTTTTATTAACTCTCAGGGGAAGTGCGTGTAAATAGACACGCACCTTGTTTTTCGTCGATTTAAGGCATATGGAGGCCCCAAAACGGGTATTGGTGACCCCCCTCAACTTTTCGAGAAAATTCGAATGACGGTGTTTTTTGTGTAGGTTGGAGATTTCCAACAGCTCTCTAGGGGGCCCTGCTGGGCCAAATCAATTTCCGAATAGTCAGATCCACGTAGTTTGACGAGCTCTTCAACTTGGCTTTACCAGTTTTTTTGAATTAGTGCAAATTATTGTGAATTTTTGAACTGCGTGTTTATTTACACACATTTTCCCCCCACGGGTTCCCAAAAACTCCTTCCCCCTGAGAGTTAATAAACAATATCAAATGTTAATGAAATATTAAAAAAATTAATTAAAATAAATCTAATAATCAATTTTTAATAGATAACTATTAATAAATATAAATGAATTGATTAAAAATAAAAAAATTTTCTTTGAAAGCTTTTTCTGTCAAAGAGCGTCCAATAATTATTTACAAAATTTCTGAATAATGACCACGCTTNCTGCAAGAGATGTATGTCCCTTGGAATGCAATGGTGATGGCTTTCATATCGAATCTATTCAGGTTTACCTACGGTATAAACGGTGCAGTCAAAAATGTAACGGGCACTATTTGATGTAACAAAATGAACAACAACTAATTTCAAGACACCAGTAGATCCCTTATCCTTCTAATTCACATTATAATTAAGTAAAAATAACGGCATAGCGCGTGGGCATTTTGTAAAAACAAAAAGTAAACGGAAAATATGCGGATTTGGTACCATGTTGCCTTTTAATGATTTATTATTAGATATGCTATAAAAGTTTCGGAAACGGATAACTACTACTGTATAAGTTCAAACGATAATGACAAGGTGTTAGCAAACTTGTTTATGCATAATAAAAAGCATTAGTATGTCGTACTGTGTGTGATCGTTTTTGGGGACTTCCTATTAAAATCACTAAAATTGTTGTTGTAGAAGAAAAAAAATAAGCAATGGACAGGTCAAATTTTCGAAAAAAAACTGTTTTGGCCAAAATTTTCGCCTCGAAAAGTTAGCTTTTAATATTTTTGGAAAATCGAGGCCAAGTTCAACGGGTCACGTGATAAATTAGGATAAAGGCATAGTTTTTGACCAAACGAAAAACACGATATCTAGGGGTTAAATGATTTTTTTCAACTTTTTATGGGTTTTTTGAGGTAATCATAAAAAAATCAAAAATCCGCCGGGAACATTTTGGCCAAAACAGTTTTTTTCGAAAATTTGACCTGTCCATTGCTTATTTTTTTTATTCTTAGAATAACTGCTTTGTCATTAAGGCTAAACATGTGAGGGTTTATAATCAACAATTGAAGAATAAACCCTCATATAAAACTTTTTAGTATCAAGTGCTGAAGCAAACAAACAACAGTGAAGAAGTGGCATCGATAAAATATTCTCTCGCTGAAGTTAACACAATTCAATTAATTGAGAAAGAAAATTATCCCGTCTCGGCATGCATTTCCGACACCGGTGGCGCAGCTGGTCTTTTTCTAGGATTACATGTAATAGGTAAACTATGAGAGTAGACACAGTAGTCCAAATAACAAAATTGGCTTCCTATTTTGTATTTGTGGTTCGCACCGCGGTAGTTCGAAGAAAACGTCTTTCGGTGAAAATGTTTTGCTCGAAAAAACTATAGACAAAGGTTTTTCGGGGTAAATGCAAAGTCCTTTCGAATACCAAGTTTTCTGAGAAAAAAAAAATTTTGGTGAAAATATTTAACAATTTCTTACCGGATTGGGTCTGGCTGTGAAGTCTTATTTTTGCCCAGAAAACGTGTTTAGGAAATTCCCCAAAAATGTTTTCTGTGAAACATTCTCCGAAAAAATATGCTGTCTTTATGTTTCACGTATAAAAAAATGATAAAACGGTAACGTCAAAGTTGAAACTTCTTAAGGGCCTTTTTAGGTATTATATCATCGGCCAAAAAATTCATGCTATGGTTTCTGCTAAAATTTAAAGGACAACGCAATTTACTACGAAGATCACCAACCATTAAAAGAGGCCGTATTTTAAGAAACAAGAGATTATCCATTAGTTCATATTAATTTCTTTCAATAATACCTGCTATCGAATAAATTTTAAAAACACACAAACCACGGATTATCGTTAACACATAGGGACAAATAGTAGCTATTAGAAAGCTATCTTTTATGGTGAATAACGAGATTACAACTTAAAAGCGGGTCCAAAACCCACACACAGAAAGTGACGTCACAAATTAAACTGAGCACGAACGCATTCTCACTCTTCCTTGGTCAATACACGAACGCATTCTCACGAATGTTATGATAAAAAAACCAAAAAAACATTATCGCATTACTCTCGTTGCAATCCGATTCTGGCTTTTACGTCCTTTTTTCCTATAAAGTGGACCTGATTGGCTGTCGGATCTGAAAGTTGAATCTCTCCGGCCAATCAGCGTGCTCGAACAGCGACGGATCATATTTTTGTACCGTCCTGATTCGAGCGTTCATCTTGTACGTTAATAAAATTTCTTTGTTCTTGCGTATTGGAATACGGTGTTCAACTATTGTACTCTAACTCCGTTTCTAACAGTGGTCGGAGTAGGATTCGTCCTCTCTTGTCGACTAACTATTGCGTGTCCTTGCGCCATTCCGAAGAATATAATTTGTGTCGAATTGCGCTTCGATATCAAGAATCGACAACAGAATTTTCGAGACTTTATATCCTTAGAATAACTCGAATATCGTTTTTTATCAACAGTATTGGCAATCTTGCATATTTTCCATGGTTGTCTAATAGTCTACGTATATCTTTCTGTATTGCTAAATGTGCATTCTCAACAATCTAGTGATAAAATGTTTGATTTGCGGCCGTTGATAAATAACTTTCCGACAAGAGGGGCGATCAAAGTGAATTTCTTTTTTTCTTTTTCTAGCTCCCAGTTTTACTAAAAAATTCCTTACGTGGCCTACAATAAACGGATTTTCTTGATTAGACATTTGTTTTCAAGGTCTATCCTTCTTCTTTTATGCAAACTTCAACGTCTACCGATTTAACCCGCGTCCTCCGCAGACGCAAACGTGAATCAACCGTTAATCAAACGTAAATCAATTCGCCGACCAACTTTGGGAAAACGATTATGAGACGCGTGGGAGTTATTTTTTTTAAATCTGTATCAATAATGGTGATCCTAATGAAACGTACTTACTTTTTATTTTTTCAATCTTTCTTTTAGCGTAATTTTTTCAGTAGTTAATAACCAATCTTCCCTTATTGATGGTGGAAAAATGGCTTAAAAATGTTCGACACCTTTTAGAAAAACAGTCATAGTGTCGCTCAGGGGTTAAATTATACAAATTCGTTCAGCTTAGAAACGTTTAGCTAGAAATTTTTTTTTTTTTTTCGTGAAAATATTCGTAATACTCAAAAATCGTAAAACAATTTATTTTTCTTTATTTATTGATTATTTCTTTATCTTTTGACTCCTAACGGATTTGGACTTTCAGAATAAGAATTTTAAAATTTAAAAATTGATTCCGGGTAAGTTTGACAGTGCGATTTCAGTGAATACCTAACATTTCAAGATTTCCGGTATTTCCGGTTTTCACTTTTTTTTCTAGTAAGCGGAAGTGACCGGAAATAACCGAAAATGGAAGGAAATGAAAAAATATTAAGATCGCAAAATAAAACAGCCAAATCCATTTAGAGGAACGTGAGATATCGCAATTTTAATGTCATGTCATAGTTGACTATAAACGCTTCTTAGGAGGTAAAAATCAGAAAAAGACGATTTTATTATTTAGAGCACAAAATTATTAATACTATTCTTTGATACTGATAAAAAAAAATAATTTTTAATGGTCGAAAATTGCATAAAGGGACCAAGCGAGAGACCGAGCAAGATTCGGGTGATAAATGTAAGAAAAAAGACGAGGAGATGTTATTCTAAGTACAGGCGCGCCTCGAGTGTTCATTGTTGAGAAACATGTCGGGAACAAGTTATTCCTGTGGGTTAAAGCAATATAGACAAAAGCAATATAGACAGAAGGTTCAATTTTTGAGGTAATCTAATTATACCAAATAAAATAGTCTATTTTTTTTTCTAAGACACTTATCTCAAGAATGTGTATTAAAAATACATACAGTGAAATAAACTAATGCAAAATTCATATATTTATTGTACACTTAAAATATTTTTATGTAGATATATCATGTATAACAGCTCAGAACGTTGAAGGTATGTTGCTTTTGCTAAACAAATTTTTGGTACACATTTTATGGTATTCGAAAAAACACCTTTTTTTCTGAAAATTGCATTAATTTTGTCAAACATTTATCATACAAATTCAACGCCTTTATTGTCAAGTCACCCTATTTTTTATTTTTTTCTTTGACTTACACGTTGACTTATTTATGTTGACATGTGTCCAAAGTTGGCCCAATTTCTGGTCATCGTTCGATTGTACAAATAAGACAGCAAATGAAGTAAAGCTAATTCGAACACATTGTGACCATTCCTTGTTTCTGTCAAAACTGTGTAACTTTGAGAAAACGTGAGGAAATAAATTAAAAAGAAATGATTGTAAAGGATGAAATTTTTGAATGACAAAAAAAACATAATATCCTTTTGGTTTATCCGACCACTTTCGCCTTCAAAACTGGCCGAATAAACCCTCATGCAGACGCAACTTGGCCTAGGCTAAATAGCTGAAACGTATGAAAAAAAAAGTGGCCAAATGGGCGCAGGAGAACGTAAACTGGCCGGATCATCGGCGCTAGATAAAAGGAACATAAATGTACAAGTTAAATCCATATTTTGTAAAATCCATATGATTGAATGATTATGATCGACAAAATGTCAAGGCCTTGGTGACTATGAAAGATGGTTATACTGTATTGATTCGGTCATAATTTATTGCATTAAAAACCAGCGTTTTAGAAAACATTTTAGTGTGTCTAGAGGGTAAACAGGAATAAAATAGAGAAAAGGGTGAATGTTCATTTTGGAAAAAGGCCCTTGTGCCAAATCACACAATCAACTTTTCCTCTGCTTCTTTTTATCTTCGTTCATATAATTACCGATGTACGAAATAAGTGTTCGAAACGTCTTTAATATTTCAAACTCTTAATTTGCAAAATCGCGTAAAAATATGCTTTAAAAACACGGAATTTTTCTTTCACTCGTTATAAAAAGATTGAATCAAAATCTCACGAGCATTGTATTTTTATAATTCAACGATACAGGAAGTAATCAAGAGAGTTTTATAGGTTTTGTGAAAACTAAAAGTACAAAATAGAGTTGAATTTCAAGAAGAATCTGAACCCATAAAAGTGATTTCCTTGAATTTGTATTTCACCAGAAGCTGATAACCTGGTAACCAAACCTTATGTCTGTACAAATTGTTATTATTTACAATTTTTTGTTAATAGGGTAAGTTTAACAGAAAAATAGCATTGGAAACTGAAATCATAACAATTTGCATTGCTCTCAACTATTATACATATTATAAACATATTGTGGTAACAAACTGTTCAGACGTACAATGAATATCAAGCGCGTAACAGTCATCTACTCTATTTCATTTACTATACCAGCACCTTGGTTTTCGTAAACTCAGAGAAGTCTAATATGGGATATATTGATCCGAGAAATCTAAATACACCCGGGTTTTCCGAACAACACCTGTGAATTCTGTTACAAGTTGAAATACACGCGATTTTTTCAAGAAGCTCAAATTCGTCTGAGTTTTTCGAGAAAGTTGGGTTATTTTGATATCAACTGTAATACGCCGAAGTTTTTCGGAAAACTCAAATACACCCGATTTTTCTCGGCGAAGTCAAATACACCCGAGTTTCTCGAAATAACTCGAGTTTCTCAAAAAAAACTCAAATAGACCGGAGTTGAGCCTTTCTCAAAATGGCCCGCAGTGATTTATATAATGAATGTGGTCGATGACTGTATGTTGATTTTATTTTTACTAATGATCGCACCATATGAAGCAAGATCCAGGCAAGCAGACAGCCCCGATAAAACAACTATGCTCAATGCGATCGGTCGACAAAATCATCTAGTTAACGGTTAAAAAACTTTATACTTCGTGATAATTGAATTTTGTTTTTAAAGATGTCGTTATTTTAACGTAGACGCATTCTTCAGTTCCCAAATGAAAATGAATATGTACTGTATTTCTCTTATAATTCGCAGTGAGATTTTAATAACCGGTAGGGTCTGCTAAACCCTTTCAAACCGGTAAGTAAACGGCACAAAATTTCTAGATTTTTCCGTTATTTTGGACACATAGGGACTTATTTGTGTTACTTATAGTGCGAGTGGATATTCAAGCTCACTTCCATGGCCATAAAAATTTCATTTACAGTTATTGCTATTTTGGGTCATAGCCATCCTTAAGGTAAAAACGACTAGCATAAAACAGACAACAATGAAATTAAACTGACGAGATTTTGTATTTCTTAATCGTTTTGAAAGAAAATGAATTATCAAGACTGTTTGGTGGACTGGACAATCTCAACCCAGACGAACAATTCAAAAATATATTTTTAACAAGAAATTTTTGATAAAAAATTTGTAAACTGTTCTTATATTTGTGTTAATAAATAAATTTTCCAGTTTTTTTTAAATATTGAAAACATTCGGCTTACAGGTTCAGATTCTTTTTCTCGGATCTTTTAACCTGGATTGTTCCTTAATAAGAACACAAAACACGGCCGAATTTCAGTTTCTATCACATTAACACGAAATAGAACGTTCTAATTCAGAACGCAAAAAACGTTAAAAATTTAAGGCTGTGTTGTACATAATCTCTCATGATTTATCCTACTAGATTCCGTCGATTATGTAGGTCATGTCAAACGCCCAGATGTAATCCTATATAAACCCCCTGCGCCGTTATGTCATCTACATTTTTGCCGAAAAAGCATTTTATTAGGTAATCACGGACAGATAACAGCGCGTTTCGGCGGAGTAGCTAGAAAAAATTTCCTGTAAATTCAGGCCAGATAACGGCCACTGTACTAGTAAAAATTAAGAAAAAATACTTTAATGAATGTAAGTTTCTGTTTAATTTTATTTTTAAATAATGTGTAAGTAAATTTTTTTCCTTATTTTGGCACAGTTAAAAGTTTTGTTATAATAAATTAAACAAGTAAAAAGTTAACCCATCAACTTAAAAATCGAGAATTACGGTGCAGTTCAGCTGAGCAACTAATTCCTCAATTTGCTAAAAATTAACCATTGAACTTACATTTCCAAATAAATTATTTTTTCTCGATGATATTTTATCATTCAGGAAACGCGAATAATGAATTTTTAACCGTAATGTGGAATCAATTTCTCAATCGGTGGGTTAATAAGAAGAAATAAACTGTATTGGTTGTTTAGTGAATTGTCTAAAAGAATTTTTTATGGTCACATCAGCGTGGCGTCGTCTATTTATTCCAAAATGCACAAATTTGGCAATTAGGCATTGTCTTTCTCAAAAACGTAGCTGAGAAGATCAACGACGCGCTGCGAGTAGCCATATTCGTTGTCGTACCAAATAACCACTAAAATCGAAATACATGAAGTTGGCGGTTTTTAATCAACTCCCAGGGCGATTTTTTGTTGCATTTTAGTCAGACAAGGCCCCTTAATGGCAATCTACGGTGCACCGCGGTGTAATGCGACCGTTTCTGTGAAACTTTTATTGCTGACTTCGGCTCAATTATTAAAAAAAACGAGATTGCCGATATTTTCAATCAATTTGGAAAACTTCAATTCTGGTGAAAACCAGTTAAATTTACCGGTTTCTTAACGTCCGCTGAAGTTAAGCAGTTACGGTTTCAGACCTCAAGTACCCGACTAAGACCTAAGACTAAAATTAGCTCTCTAGCGCCTACCCTGTTGATATAATGGCCCGATAACCCGTTTAAATAGTGAATTTGAAATAATACTAACGTTTGTAAAATGTGGAGTTTAACTCTATGCCGGCTTGTACATCGAGTGATGAGCTAAATGTGGTCGTATTGAAGTCGGAAGAAACGAGCGGCTCTTTGACAANCTAATAATCAATTTTTAATAGATAACTATTAATAAATATAAATGAATTGATTAAAAATAAAAAAATTTTCTTTGAAAGCTTTTTCTGTCAAAGAGCGTCAAATAATTATTCACAAAATTTCTGAATAATGACCACGCTTACTGATACTGTGTGTCCAAAGTGGTACGAACGTTTGAGTGGGCTGCAAGAGATGTATGTCCCTTGGAATGCAATGGTGATGGCTTTCATATCGAATCTATTCAGGTTTACCTACGGTATAAACGGTGCAGTCAAAAATGTAACGGGCATAGGCTGTCCACGGTCGAAAACGAAAGTCACCGCTAGGACCCCAAAATTTCATCGCTAGGACCTCAAATGCCTATTACCAGTAATTACCGGTAAAACCGGATTCCCCCAAAAACTGACCAAATAATCGTATTCTCCGCCCCAAAATACCTAGGATCCCAAAGTTTCGTGATTTTATGAGGTGGCGTCTGTGAGATAATGAGTCCAGACCCTCGACCGTGGACAGCCTAAACGGGCACTATTTGATGTAACAAATTGAACAACAACTAATTTCAAGACACCAGTAGATCCCTTATCCTTCTAATTCACATTATAATTAAGTAAAAATAACGTCAAAGCGCGTGGGCATTTTGTAAAAACAGAAAGTAAACGGAAAATATGCGGATTTGTTATCATGTTGCCTTTTAATGATTTATTATTAGATATGATATAAAAGTTTCGAAAACGGATAACTACTACTGTATAAGTTCAAACAATAATGACAAGGTGTTAGCAAACTTGTTTATGCACAATTAAAAGCATTAGTGTGTGATCGTTTTTGGGGACTTCCTATTAAAACCACTAAAACTTTTGTTTTGGAATAACTGCTTTGTCATTATGGCTAAACATGTGGGGCTTTATAATCAACAATTGAAGAATAAACCCTCTGAGGGTTATGACATATATGACATATAAAACTTTTTAGTATCAAGTGCTGAAGCAAACAAACAACAACGAAGAAGTGGCATCGATAAAATATTCTCTCGCTGAAGTTAACACAATTCAATTAATTGAGAAAGAAAATTATCCGGTATCGGCATGCATTTCCGACACCGGTGGCGCAGCCGGTCTTTTTCTAGGATTACATGTAATAGGTAAACTATGAGAGTAGACGCAGTAGTCCAAATATCAAAATTGGATTCCTATTTCGTATTTGTGGTTCGCACCGCGGTAGTTCCAAGAAAACGTTTTACGGTGAAAACGTTTTGCTCGAAAAAACTATAGACAAAGGTTTTTCGGGGTAAATGCAAAGTCTTTCGAATACCAAGTTTTCCTGAGAAAAAAAATTTTTGGTGAAAATATTTTACAATTTCTTACCGGATTGGGTCTGGCTGTAAAGTCTTATTTTTGCCTAGAAAATGTGTTTAGGAAATTCTCCCAAAAATGTTTTCTGTGAAACATTCTCCGAAAAAGTAGGCTGTCTTTATGTTTCAAGTACAAAAAAAATGATAAAACGGTAACGTCAAAGTTGAAACTTCTTAAGGGCCCTTTTAGGTATTATATCATCGGCCAAAAAATTCATGCTATGGTTTCTGCTAAAATTTAAAGGACAACGCAATTTAGTACGAAGATCACCAACTATTAAAAGAGGCCGTATTTTAAGAAACAAGAGATTATCCATTAGTTCATATTAATTTCTTTCAAAAATACCTGATATTGAATAAATTTTAAAACACACACAAACCACGAATTATCGTTAACACATAGTAGCTATTAGAAAGCTATCTTTTATGGTGACTATAATGGATTTCTAACAAGTCGCATATGCGGTGGAATCTATATATCCTCCGATTTGTTATTACAAAGTAAAATAAGTTGTGAGTTTTAACATAATTGGAGAGATATGTATATACCGTATACTGTATACGCAATTCACCAGACGAAAAAATATTGTTTTTTTTTGTTTTATTATTTTTCAGCACTGTTAACCCCCAACCAAAAATAGTTAGCGGTACCCCAACCAAAAACAGGGACGTTTGTCCCTGTTTTGTATTTTCTCTTCTGAGAGTCATCTCTGATCGTTCATAATTTACACTATAAGCAAATCGATGGTCCTAAATTGAATGAACATACTTTCGGAAGATTTCCGACCACCCTTGGACATTTTTTGGTCGATATGACCACAAAAACATAACGGTTAACCGGGTTCAGAAACGGTTAAACGGACGACGTACGGGGTTAATTTTGGTTTCATTTTGTCAGAATTTTGTTATTTAACACATTTAGGAAAAACATGTAAAAACAAAATGAGTTTTTAATGCAATAATTGCAAAAAAACCTGTTTTTGGCTGTTTACCAACTTCAATTAATCATTAATTACTCGTGATTAAAGAATTGACAATTATTTTTTTCTGTTCTACGGATTCACAATCGCTTTTTCTATGTTGGATTTCACTGTCAATTCATTTAATAAAGCCGAACAACAAAAAAATACGTCTATTAGATGGAGTAGGGACAAACGTCCCTGTTTTTTGGTTGGGGGTTAAATCGATAAAAAACAAAGTTGAAAGAAATTCCGTCCATATGTCACAAAGACCGACATTTATTTTTTGGATGTGACAAAAGTTGCAGTAATAAGTTCCACTTTTTACACCTTTTATTTGTCTATCACCTGTCAAGGGGCGCGTGAAGTAGTCGTCAAATATTATTACCGCGTACATAAACCTATAATGAGCCCAGGGAAAAGTAAATAGTCGAGTCTCTTTTGGGCTGTGGGTTCGAGTCCCGCCTCTATCACCACAAAGAAATATTAATTGATATCAAAAAACTTTATTTCTCGATCTCCTCATTTAGTTATACTGTGGAATACTGTGGAATAGTGGTCGTATGCCACGCTTTTCTCTTTTTGGGGGTTTGCTCCGTGGCAAAAATGTGTAAACAAGTTTCCCTGATTTCTAGTCACGTGACTGGGTTCGTTCATTACATAACACAGTACCACACTAGCATGTCAAGCTCCACTCATACACAAATTGTTGACAAGTCAATCTGCCTCAATTCTAGAATTTCCCGCTTTGTCATTTTTCTATAATAAAAGAATAGANTTTTTTTGTGCAGATGTGATTAGTTTTTCGAGCTCTGTCGATCTGCAAAATTAGTTTTTTGATTTGGGGAGGTCGAAGAAAAGAGTTGTTCGTTGATTTTGATAACCACCATATGGTTATAGCAATTGAACCATTTTGGCCGGAAATAATATAAGTTTAAACTAAAATTTAAACCAAAAGCATATAAACGGAGCAGCTCGATCGGGCTTAGCAGCGCAGTCGAGCTCCAAAGGCGAGCTCTACAGCTCAATCGGGCGGGGCAGCTCAATCGAGCTCGAGAGGCGAGCACAAGAGGTCAGCTCGACAGCCAGCTGTCGAAAATATTTAAATGAGCTGTGCTTGGCTGTTTTTCGAGCTCCGAAATTGAAATGAGCTGCGCTGGGCTGCGCTGTCGAGATCCAAAAAGTTAAGAACTGACCTCGACTGCGCTGGGCTGCCCTGTCGAATTCAAAAAAATCAATGTGCTGCGCTCGGCTGCGCTGTCGAGGTTCAAAATTTTGATGAGCTGTGCTCGCCTCGGCTGCCCAGTTCACGAACTGCCCAGGGCAGTTCACTTGAACTGGGAGGGCCAGCTGGCTGTTGCCGACCCCTGGTCTAGAACTTGCCCCGATCATGCACTTATTTGGACAAAAAATGTTCGCGTTTTCCAGCTATTCCGCCTACACAAATATTCTACTCTAACTCCGGTTCTAACAGTGGTCGCATATTTTCCATGATTGTCTAAATTAGACAATTTATTGTCTAAAGTAGACTATTATAGTCTACTTATATCGTTTTGTATTGCTAAACGTGCATTGCTGCGGGTTAGAGCAATATAGACAAAAGGTAATCTAATTTTATCAAATAAAATAGTCTATTTTTTTTCTAAGACACTTATCTCAAGAATTGTGTATTAAAAATACATACAGTGAAATAAACTATTGCAATATTCATATATTTATTGTACACTTAAAATATTCTTATGTAGATATATCATGTATAACAGCTCGGAACGCTGAAGGTATAGTGCTTTTGCTAAACTAATTTTTGGTACAAATTTTATTGTAATCGAAAAAACACCTTTTTCTGAAAATTGCATTAATTTTGCCAAAAATTTATCATACAAATTGAACGCCTGTTATTGTCAAGTCACCCTATTTTTCAATTTTTTTTTTCTTTGACTTACACGTTGACTTATATATGTTGACATGTGTCCAAAATTGGCCCAGTTTCTGGTCATCGTTCGATTGTACAAATATGACAGCAAATGAAGTAAAGCTAACTCGAACACATTTTGACTATTCCTTGTATCTACCAAAACGGTGTTTGGCCTGTAATTTTGAAAAACGTGAGGAAATACATTACAAAGAAATGACTGCAAAAGATGAAATTTTTGAATGAAAAAAAAAACATAATATCGTATTGTAGAAATTCATAATTACAATTTCTCATAATGACAATCTGAAAATTTTCCAGTTTAATAACCTAAAACACCTTTGGGTTTATCCGGCCACTTTCGCCTTCAAAGCGGGCCGAATAAACCCTCATACAGACGCAACTTGGCCTAAATAGCTCAAACGTATGAAAATAACGTCGCCGGATGGCCGCAGGAGCACGTGAACTGGCCGGATAAACTCATCGGCGCTAGATAAAAGGAACATTATAAATGTACAAGTTAAATTTTGTAAAATCCATCTGATTGAATGATTATGATCGAGAAAATGTCAAGGCCTTGGCCAATATGAAAGATGGTTATACTGTATTGATTCGGTCATAATTTATTGCATTAAAAACCACCGTTTTAGAGAAACATTTTAGTGTGTCTAGAGGGTAACCAGGAATAAAATAGAGAAAAGGGTGAATGTTCATTTTGGAAAATGGCCCTTATGCCAAATCACACAATCAACTTTTCCTCTGCTTCTTTTTATCTACGTTCATATAATTACCGATGTACGAAATAAGTGTTCGAAACGTCTTTAATATTTTAAACTCTTAGTTTGCAAAATCGCATAAAAATATGCTTTAAAACACTGATTTTTGCTTACACTCGTTATAAAAAGATTGAATCGAAATCTCACGAACATTTTTGTTTTATAATTCAACAAAACAGGAAGTTATCAAGAGAGTTTTATAGGTTTTATGAAAACTAAAAATACGAAATTGAATTGAATTTCAAGAAGAATCTGACCCCATAAAAGTGCTTTCCTTGAATTTGTATTTCACTAGAAGCTGATAACCTGGTAACCAAATCTTATGTCTGTACAAATTTTTTTTTTAACAATTTTTGTTAAAAGGGTAACTTTAACACAAAAATAACCTTGGAAACTGAAATCATAAAAAGTTGCCTTGCTCTCAACTATTATACAAATTATAAACACATTGTGGTAACAAACTATTCAGACGTACAATGAATATCAAGCGCATAACAGTCATCTACTATATTTCATTTACTCTACCATCACCTTGGTTTTCATAAACTGAGAGTCTAATATGGGATTAATTGTTCCGAGAAACCTAAATAGACCCGAGTTTTCCGAACAACTCCGGTAAATTTTAATACAAGTTGGAATACACCCGAGTTTTCCCAGAAGCTCAAATTTGTCTGAGTTTTTCGAGAATGTTGGGTGTATTTTGATACCAACTTAAGTACGCCCAAGTTTTTCGGAAAACTCAAATACACCCGATTTTCTCGGTGAACTTAAATACACCCGAGTTTCTCGAAATAACTCGAGATTCTCGAAAAACTCAAGTAAACCCGAGTTGAGCCTTTGTAAAAATGTAATGAATGTGGTCGATGACTGTATGTTGATTTTATTTGTGCTAATCGTCGCACCATGTGAAGCAAAATCCAGGCAAGCAGCCAACCCCGATAAAACAACTATGCTGAATGCGATCGGTAGACAAAATCATCTAGTTAACGGTTAAAAAACTTTATACTTCGTGACAACTGAATTTTTAATTGAGATGTCGTTATTTCACCTTAGAGTCCATTACCAAATTAAATTGCATATGTACTGTATTTCCCTAATAATTCCCAGTGAGATTTTCCTTTTTTATAACCGGTAGGGGTCTACTAAACCCTTTCAAACCGTATCAAGATCAAAGCGACTAGCATAAAACAGACAGCAATGAAATTAAACTTACGAGATCTTGTATTTCTTAATCGTTTTGAAAGAAAATGAATTATCAAGACTGTTTGGTGGACTGGACAATCTCAACCCAGACGAACAATTTAAAAATATATTTTTAACAAGAAACTTTTGACAAAAAAATTTGTAAACTGTTCTTAAGTTTTAATTGTGTTAATAAACAAATTTACCAGTATTTAAAATATTGAATGCATTATGCTCAGATGGTCAAAAAAAATTTCAGAGCTTTTAACCTGAGTTTTTTCATAAGAACACAAAAACACGGCTGAATTTCACTTTCTACTACAATAACACGAACGCTCTAATTCAGAACGCAAAAAACGTTAAAAAAAATAAAGGCTCTTCATTCCACAACATACACATAATCTCTCATGATTTATGACAACGGCGCATTTTGGCGGAGTAGCTGGAAAATTTTCCTCTGAATTCCGGCCAGCTAAAGGCCACTGTACTAAGTACCGAGCGCTCAAAAAAGACCAATGACAGGCCACATAGGCCTCAGACGCGCTGTCAAGCAACGTTACCAAAAAGTGGTAACATTATTTATTTTTTCGCGTTTGAAAATCACTCCGATAATAAAAATTGAGAAAAAAATAATTTTTATTTAATTTTATTTTTAAATAATGTGTAAGTAAATTTTTTTTTTGTTATTTTGGCACAGTTAAAAGTTTTGTTATAATAAATTAAACAAGTAAAACGTTAACCCATCAACTAAAAAAATCGAGAATTTCGGTGCAGTTCAGCTGAGCAACTAATTCCTCAATTTGCTAAAAATAAACCATTGAACTAACATTTCCTTATAAATTATTTTTTCTCGATGATATTTTATCATTCAGGAAACGCGAATAATGAATTTTTAACCGTTATGTGGAATCAATTTCTCAATCGGTGGGTTAATAAGAAGAAATAAACTGTATTGGTTGTTTAGTGAATTGTCTAAAAGAATTTTTTATGGTCACATCAGCGTGGCGTCGTCTATTTATTCCAAAATGCACAAATTTGGCAATTAGGCATTGTCTTTCTCAAAAACGTAGCTGAGAAGATCAACGACGCGCTGCGAGTAGCCATATTCGTTGTCGTACCAAATAACCACTAAAATCGAAATACATGAAGTTGGCGGTTTTTAATCAACTCCCAGGGCGATTTTTTGTTGCCTTTTAGTCAGACAAGGCCCCTTTATGGCAATCTACGGTGCACCGCGGTGTAATGCGATCGTTTTCGTGAAACTTTTATTGCTGACTTCGGCTCAATTATTAAAAAAACGAGATTTTTTCAATCAATTTGGAAAACTGCAATTCTGGTGAAAACCAGTCAAATTTACCGATTTCTTAACTTCCGCTGAAGTTTAGCGGTTAGGGTTTCAGACCTCAAGTACCCGACTAAGAGTCTTAGAGTCAGTGTTCGAAAACAGCCGAGATTTTTGGATGTAGATGGGGGGTAGATGATCGCAGAACCTTGATGGTCGCTGATGGTCGATGGTCGCTGAGTTAGTAGTAGATGGTCGCCGATGGTCGACCATTCAACCATCTCGACCATCCCGAATGGTCGCTATTTCGAACACTGCTTAGAGTTTTAGACTAAGACTACGGCTCTTAGTCTAGGAAATTAGCCCTCTAGCGCCAACCCTGTTGATATAATGGCCCGATAACCCGTTTATATAGTGAATTTTAAATAATACTAACGTTTGTAAAAAGTGGAGTTTAACTCTATGCCGGCTTGTACATCGAGTGATGAGCTAAATGTGGTCGTATTGAAGTCGGAAGAAACGAGCGGCTCTTTGACAACTTGGACGACGCCTTTCATACTCCCTTCACCAGCTTCGGCCACTTTTGCCACGATTTCATCGTACGATGTTGGTTTTTGAAGTCTAGATTAAAAAAATTGTTGGATAAATAGTTTTATTAGCCCATGCCGCATGGCCCATGTCGTCATAATGACACATTTGCGTATTTTTTTTTCAAACGCACTTAAAAAAATATTTCACAGCCTTTTTTTTAAATTGGATATTTTTTTGCCGTTTTGTCCTCTCATTTTATCTGTGTCATAGAATAATACAGTGATCGACCCCAAAGAAGGCACTTAAATTATCAAACTTTTTATAAAATGACTCGAACATTTTTTTCTCACCAAACACTTCATTTTTCTTTATTAGGGGTGCATGAGGATTCCATGCACCCCTACTCTTAATAATAAGATGCAAAAAAAATTGTGTTTTTTTCTACAATCGTTTTGTATACAACGTTTTGTTTACGCAATGCTTTTTTTCTGAGAAAAAAAAGTCTCGGCGCTTGGTGAAGTGAGATTTCATTCCTGTTTTGTTTTTGTTTTTATTGAATTTTTGATGAATCAAAATCAAAATAGAAACTTGAACACACACTGTTTCAGGCAAGCATTCGCAAACAGTTTGGCGATGAAACAGTTTGCAAATCAAGCGCTTACAAAGCACGCAGTCGGATTTTAAGTCCGACTAATAGTTTCGCTCAGCTAGGTGTTGAAAAATTTGTGGACTCAAGCCATTATACACCATGTCAGCTGGTTTGAAAAAATATCTGTTTAGGTCGAGACAATGTAAAATTTTCAGAGCTACATTTAAGAGGAAAAATCAGATGAAAAAATAGAGCCAGTTTTCCACAATAATAAGAAAAAGATAGAGAAAAAGAGAAAAAAATATCACAAAGTGCGTCAAAAGCCGAGAAAAAACCCACTTCTGCTAGTTTAAAAATAAGATTTTTTACATTTAAAACAAGCCGATAAATGTGCTTTATATCATAAAGGAATGATAATTTGAAAATTTTACTTTCTTTCGGAATATTTTTTTTAAGTACAGCGTGTCGAGAATGGAGAGCACACAGGACTTTGAACAAAACCGAAGTTCAAACAAAACCGAACTTCGAACAAAACCGAAAATCGAAATGGACTTCGAACCCGAACTTCGGTTTTGTTCGAACTTCGGTTTTGTTCGAAGTTCGGTTTCATTCGAAGTCCTGTGTGCTCGAGAATGGACGCAAATGCGTCGTTATGTCTTTGTTGAACTGTATGATTTGATGCTGGTATGGGTTAATGAACTTGGTAGGACTAGTATAATCTGAACACATGGGTGCACAAGTAAGTCATTCGGAAATTTAAAAACTTCAACCGCGTTTATAACTTTTCAATAGCTTTATTAACTTTTTGTTGTTTATTTTTTAAACACCTTACTGTCATCACGCACAAGTTATACTGTATTTTGAATTCGTAAAAAGTAACTTGAGTTTTTTATATGAATTTTATGGTAGATTATGTCGTAATAGTACATCTGTAATAGTACATCTGTAGCAGAAATTTTTAACGAGTAAAATTTCGGACGATTATAGCGTTTACGATTTTCAATATTATTTTACGAATTTTGGCTTTTTAGAATTCGAAAATATGAAATTACCGTGTAATATATCGAGAATAGACGATGTGGAATGTGGCAACAATACAATTATGGATTTCCATGTGCGGTACAAAGTGTTGTACGCGCAACCGGGTACGTACAATTAACGCTTACCCAAAAAATTTTATATTAAACAAAACAGGCACAGTCATTTGGTTAAAAAAACGTTGACACAAAAAAGAGTGTGAGCAAAGTGATGCGAGTCGAAAAAACAAACAAACATTTTTTTCGTTTTTTCCCGAAATTTTTTGTTGAAAATGTTTTTCATCGATTTTCGAATTTTTTTTATTTTCCAACACTATGGGGCAGTTTTGATCAATTTTTGTTTCTGTTGAATAAATTTTGTTTAAATCGAAGTTATATATACCGTATGGGGACGCTCAGACGGTAACGGTGACGCCAAAATAACGTTACAAGTTATATAAGTTATATAAAGAAAATTGCTCAAAGCCTTACGATCTGAGAGTCCCCATACGGTATATATATATGTATATAAAATTATTTTAGGGTATGGTTCCTTTCAAGTGATAGCGATGGTTATGATTGTGGCCCTGGTGCTTGAATTACTACGTCAAGTAAGAAAAAACGCCGAAACCAAGGTTCATCTGCGCAAAATTTTATTTTTGTACAAAGGTGCGCTAATCTATGACTTTCCCAAATAGACTTCACAATTCATAATGGCAGAAAAATTCTTAATATCTCTTAAATAAAGTACACTGACTAAACAGTTTTACACATATCAAACCGATTTAAGCCTACGGCAGTCTGTAACTGAATTACATGCCACTAAAACACTGTTGATTTAATAAAGCGTGGTTGATAATTTTTTACAAGTCATCGAGATTCTCAATGAAGGCATGTAATATGTTTTATTTCAGACCAGGCTCGGCAAAAATCGAATAAAAAAGTCAACTAATCTAAACTGTAGGGTTAACATTTTGAACAAAGCTTAACTTTCCTCAGCTGCCCAGTGAGTAAAAAATAAAAATCTCAGCTTTCCTCAAGTGACGAGCTCAGAAGTTAAAAAAAACTCAAGTTTTCTCGGCAGTTAGAAAGGACTTTTAAACACGTACTTAACAGTTAAGTCGACCACGGAGACATTTGGTGTAGGGACGCGGAAAGACATGCCGGTAATTTTTCCTTTTAACGCGGGAATAACTTTAGTACATGCTTTTGCCGCACCAGTAGTTGCCGGAATGATATTTGTCGCGCCACCACGGGCATCTCTCCAGCTCTGAAAATTACATTCAATATGTTTCGACGTTTTTTATAAAACACAAATGTTTATAATAAAAAAGTATAAAACATACATGAAAATATTAATAATAAAATATGAAGGTCTCCAAGGGGCCAAAAAATTGGCCCAAAACCGGTAATTTTCAATCAAAAACATAGAATTATTTGACAATTGTTGTTTATTTTTGGATTTACCCAAACACGATTAAAAACCGTCAAATTCAGTCGAAATTCCGGGACTTTTCATGTTCCAAAAACAAATCCAAATTCCGGTCACAAAGTCCGGGGCGTTTTTTTCTGATATAATGAAACGGCAGTTCAATTCCATGCCGTTCATTGAGAATCTGGGTGACATGGAAAAAACTTTTCAAATACACCACCTACCAGGTAGGTCCTACCTGCTTAAAGTAACAATTTTTGCTTAGAGTAACAATGTTCGCTTAAAGTAACAGTTTTTTGGCTCATTTTGGTGTTACTTTAAGCAGGTAGGTGGTGTATGCGATTCTAATTTCGAACCAATTTTAATTGATCTAAAAAACAAAGCTCGAGACGACAAAACGGCGTTGAAATGTCGCATGGTTGGGATTTTTTACTTAGTGGCATGGAATTCAGTTTCGAACCGCCGTAGGTTCATATTCCAGGACAAAATGGGAGTTTGACTCAAAATCGGAAAAATTCCCCGAATTGGCCTACACCCTGTAATAGTTTACCTTTTTTCCCTTGGACGATCCGTCAACAAGCATTTGGCTGGCGGTGTAGGAGTGAATAGTGGTCATCAGACTTTCTTCAATACCAAATTCATCATTCAAAATTTTGGCAATTGGTGCTAAACAGTTGGTGGTGCAAGAAGCGTTCGAAATGATTTTCATTTCCGGATCATACTCCTCATGATTCACACCATAAACAAACATGGGCGCATCGGGCGACGGGGCTGTAATGATAACTTTTTTGGCGCCATTATCAAGATGCGGTTGACATTTATCCAAATTGTTGAATTTTCCGGTGGAATCGATTACGTAATCAACTTCAACAGACGCCCAGTCTAGCTCTTCAACCTCACGTGTGCTAAAAATGTGCACTTTTTTGCCATTTAGCATCAAATGCCCATCGTCACTCGGCTCCGCCTTGAATGAGGAGATTATAATATATTTTTTGAAAATAATTTTGGAATTTTCTTTATATCTGTACGATATCGTTACTGTGTTTTGGATTATTTTTTCAAAAAAATGTTATTTTTTCGTAATACTGCCGCTATTTTACAACCTAAAAGTACCGTTACAAGGGCTACCAAATGAAGGTCCCTGTAATGTTTTGAAATAGTGACCCTTATTTGGCACACATAAGATTTTGAATCAAAATTTTTTACGTCGTTTCTAATGAATGAAATTTTAAGGCAAATATTTAATTTTTTCATATGATAAAATTTTGCTCAAAGTCTCAATTTTCTTTTGAAATGCTCAAATTTTTTCAGATGCTTAACTCGCACGGGGGAGTGTGTGCATATATGCACACGACTTGGTTTTTCGTCGATTCAAGGCATAAGGAGGCCCCGTAGGGCAGAATTGGTATTGCTGACCCCCTAAACTTTTCGAGAAAATTCCATTGGCGGTATTTTTTGCGTAGGTTTGATATTTCAAGCAGCTTTCTAGGAGGCCCTGNGGAAAATTACCTAATTTAATTTTTTTTTCTCTTGTATTTATTGTTTTTTGTGGTGGAAAGGGGATAAAGTACAATTCGGGATAAAGTACAATTTGGATACAGTAGAAAATGAATCAAGTTCAAAAAGGATAACGTATTTTTTGTATAAAGTATAATTGGCATAATCATAGAAATGGGATAAAGCGGAAAAGGCATCAAATTTTGATGCCTTTTCCGCTTTATCCCAATTATTCGTGAGACCTTTTAAGACAGTACCTTTTGAAATAGTGACCCTTATTTGGCACACATAAGATTTTGAATCAAAATTTTTGATGTCGTTTCTAATGAATGAATTTTTAAGGCAAATATTTAATTTTTTCATATGACATAATTTTGCTCAAAGTCTCAATTTTCTTTTGAAATGCTCAAATTTTTTAGGTGCTTAACTCGCAGGGGGGAGTGTGTGCATATATACACACGACTTGGTTTTTGGTTGATTCAAGGCATAAGGAGGCCCCGTAGGGCAGAATTGGTATTGCTGACCCCCTTAACTTTTCGAGAAAATTCCATTGGCGGTATTTTTTGCGTAGGTTTGATATTTCAAGCAGCTTTCTAGGAGGCCCTGGTGGCCCAAATCAATTTCTTAATAGTTGGATCGACGTAGTTTGACGAGCTCTACAACTTGGCTCTACCAGTTTTACCAGAATTAATGCGAATTATTGTGAATTTTTAAGTGTGTGCATATGGGCACACAAGTTCCCCCTACGGGTTATCAAAAAGTCCTTCCCCTGAGAGTTAAATTTTATTTCAATAAAATTAAAAACGTGTTAGATATATAAATTACTAAACGACGAAAAAGTAACCAATGTGCACCAAAAACAATCATAAAATCAACAACAGTTTTTTGAGCATTTATATTTTCCCAAAAAAAGCAACCCTTATTTGATGTCCAACCCTAATCGACAAAAGCGTTCCTTACTTTCATAGAATAATTACGAAAAAACAGTGAAGATTACACGTATTATACGTATGTTTCGTTGTTTCTGGAAGGGTCAACGATTGAATTAGTTTTGACAGTTTTGATCGATGCTGGTTGTATTTTTTTCAAAGTAATGTCATATCATTATTTTTTGATAATTAGGTCTCATTTTCAAGTTCCAGCCATATTCAAATACAATATTAATTTAATGAATCAATCATGCTTAACGAATCAAGCAAAAAAAAATAATACTTGGATTCAATTGACCTTGTTAGTTTCGGTATGGTAATAACTTTCAATTTTTAAGAGTTCGACATAAGTGGATGTGTAAAGTACGGCATGTTTATTATCATAATAAAAAATATGTCACAAATTAACCCTTCCCCAGGGTTAAGATGGAAAAAATTTCTCTGACTTTTTATTCAAAGGTTTTTCTGAGAGTCGAAGCAATCACGTCACAATTGATTTCGATTTAGGCGAAACAAAAAAAAAATATGACAGCTGAGCGCAGCTCAATTTTTTTGTTCCAGCCCGACAGCACAGCCGAGCGCAGCTCAATTTTTTGTCCGAGCTCAGGAGGACAGCATACATCATTTTTGTCTGACTTTAAGTAATACGCCGCGGCGAGCCGTGGCTGACGTGTATTATTTACAAATGTACAAGTACGTTTAAACGACGTCAAGTTTAAAGTCGTAGACTCTTGAAGCTATCGAGTGTCAAGGTTGAAAGCGAACGAGATTTATCAAGTGTTATTTGATATTTGAAAAAAAGTCGTCTCGTTTATTTTTGATTACTTGATTTGACCCACTTCAATACTAATTCATAAACGTTTTATCTGTAACAACATAAAATCAATTTCAGTTTTAACTCGCATGAAACAATTTGTGACAATTAACACAAATCGCTTCTAACTCTGAAGGGGTACAGGCAACGATGAACAGTGTTGTAAATCTAAATTATGAAATTTTTTACTTTTTTTTGAAAAATATGCTTCTGGAAGTTCTATTAAACCCGTCTATCAGCGATTCTTTAATGTTCGATTGTTTTCGCATCTCTTTTATGCGACTTAGAGCGACGTGTGTGATCGCGCACACATTTCCCCTTGGGAGTTAAATGCCAAAAAATGTTAGACAACGAATTATTTAATAATACTCGGCGTTTTACATGAACTTACATGCCGATATTCGAGTTTTTTGACGTGCGGAAAAAAACAAGTTTGGCTATCTAGAAAACATAAAAGAAAAACGGCAGGAATTCATGTAAACCGATGAGTACAGATCAGTTATCTGAGTTTGTATTACCGTTGTATTACCATTGTATGTAAATTATATTATATAACAGGTTTCTGGAAATTTATCGCCAATTTCTCTATGGATTAGCACCCACGTTTCCCTTTGAGAGTTAATACCTTACCTCTCCTTTAAATTCGCCGTGTGTCGAGTCGTGCTTGAGCTTGTAACACATGTACTCGATTTCGCCACAATGATTAATCGCGACCAAATCGATATCGTCTCTGGCCGCCAAAATCCGGGTGACCATTCGACCAATGCGACCAAAACCATTCATGCCAACACGTAATCTCTTATCACTCATTTTGTGGGTTTAAAAATCTAAAAAAATAGATATTTGATTTAACCCTTAATTGTATAAACTTTGGACGAGTTACAAAAAAGTGTTTTCTTAGTGAATGACGAATGCGCCTATTTCAAGGATTTATAAAAAAAACTTATTCATGTTGGTCAAGCCAATTTTATCAATTATTTCAATTCAGTCCATTTGTCACGGAGAGCATGATTTACATATATAAGGTACAACTTGTACCGTTTAAGGTATAAACTATATAACTTATATAGTTTATACCTTATACCGTATAAGTTATACGGTATAAATTTAACCTAATTTAGGTAAAATTCAAGGTTTTAGGCCCAAACCTTAAATTTTAACGGTGACTCTCGATTCCGACGTAAAATCGTTCGAAACAAAGCGCGTTAAAACTATAAATTTTTTAATCAGGCAAATCGTTATAAAAGGGTGTTAACCTTAAAAATAAAATAGAATATAACTTTTATCGCGTTTTTTTTTTGTATTTTTTTGAAAAAATTTTAATCTTACAAAAAAAACGGTAAAAATATATTTTGGTTTATTTTTGAGTTTTAACAATTTAATCTCAAATCACCATTCTCCAAAATTAATGGGCGCAAGAAACTTTGACTCTCACTCTCTCATAATTTGTAACATAAAGCGAGATACATGTCTTCGAGTTTTTTGAAATTAAAAAATACAGTAAAACATTATGAAAATGTAATTATATCGCAAATTCCATCATTGGAGGACTCAAATTAAAAAAAAATAAAATATTTTTTTTTGAGTTCAAAAAAGTTCACGTCAATGAAATTTATTGTATATGAGAATTTTTCGATGAAAAAAAAATCATTTCGTTAGTTTTTTTCTCTGTTTTTTAATTGCGATTAAAAATTGCTCGGATTTCGAGCCTGATCGTTAAAACACTTTTTGTAAAATCGATCGCGAAAAAAGGCGTTTCAGTTATGAAGCAATGTTTCAAGGGTGACTCCCCCGTCGGCGAAATAGTTGTACCTGAGTGGTCGGAAATAGCGTTTTGGAAATGCAGATCAAAATCAGACAAAGTTTTGCAGCGGTTAACTCCTCGGGGCAGTTTCGATCAGAGTCGCCACTCTGAAAACTTATGACATTTCAGAAAATGACAGATATTCAAGACGACAACCGTAATGCGATTAGAAGATCAACGAGCTCTATATGTTTGACGGTTAACCAACTTTTTCTGACTAATCAGTTTTTTTGATGACGTCGTCGAAATTGTCGTCGAAAGCCTGAGAAACAAAATAAATCCAAAAAGTTCTACTGTTTTGTAATTCTTAAAATTTTTCAATGGGTTTTATAAAAACTCTCGATTTTATTTAAAAAAAATCATTTATTTTATTTCAAAACGAAAATCCGTTTTAACGTTTGATAGAAAAATTCCTATTCTTCAAAAATAAATAAAATATGATTTTGTTCTCAGGAAAAACTACTTAACTCCAGTGGGTCACATGTGTTCGTATAACCCGTAGGGACAGTGTGCCTCTTATGGCCGTTTTTATGGATACAATTCTGTGTATAAATTGTTTTCCGGGGTTCCCCAGTATGAGGAATTCATCTACCGAGGACCAATAAAAAACATACAATGTATCTGATGTGTTCAAAGTCATCTCCGGAAGATTTTTGAAAAAAAAAAAATTTGCAGTTTTTGTTCCAAAAATTTTCTCCATGAAATTTGCTTTGACCCATTTATCAGCGATTTTTTATTTGAGACAGTTTTGATGAGATACAAGGGGGAAATAGGCCGTTGTGTAACGATCGTCACACAGTTACCCCTAAGAGTTAAGATCCAAAAAACTCTTATGTCCAAGCAAACGCAATTACAAAGAAATATATTGGTGTCAGCATGCATAATATCTAGTACAATATCGACGACTTATATACTAATTTGTATATTGTAAAACTAGTCGAACGAAAAAGTAAGAGACAAAATACATTGGTATACCTTTACAAGTTAAATTCGTTACATAAGATAGTAGTTTTTCATACATATAGAGAACATAATTAGGTTCCGCATGTATAACTTTTAATGGCATTAGTTATATCTCGTTTTTTTGATATTTTTTTGAAAATTATAGGTTATCATACATACAATTTAGTAGGTATCGATATTTTAAACAAAAAAGCGTTTGATGTTACTTTTCACTACGTGTCGCAAATATTGTTATACAATAGCCAATTTTCTGTTACATAATCTATTCTATAAAATTCGACGAGAACCGTTTCAAATATATCAATTCCTCATTCTTTCTAAGGGAAAAAATCCGGAAAAAAAGAAAATTATGAAGATTTTTAACTTACTTCTAGTTCTTGCTTATGGACGAAAAACAACCGTGCCTTGCCTTTACCTGCCGTGTCGCGTTAATGCACCCCAGCCTTCAGTTGAATTTCAAATCGCCAATCGACTGATGGAAACAAACAATTTGGGGCAACTTCGACTTCTTATGAAATCGATGAACTTGACAAAAAATACAAAACGACCGCAACAAACTCGAAGACGAGCACGATTCAACACATATATGCGGAATATAAAGAAAAACATAAACTGAACAACACTGTTATTACACAGTCTAGACATAAATCATCTGTATTTATATCATCTTTTTAAGTATAGAGGGTTACCAATTAAAGGTCACTTTCGAGTTGAACCTTATTAGGCAACAACGAACTTTATTTTAGGGACTGGGACCCTGGGGGACCCTATTTGACGACCCCTTTATTCATATACTAATTATTTTCGTATACCTCCTTGACTCAATTAATGTTCAGTAACTCAATTTATTCATTTCGATAACTTCTTCCCATACAATTGATCCCTCTATGTTACTGTTTACTGTCATATCGTTCAATAAAATAAAAATATGTACAAACATCTTTATATGGATCGACAGCGACAACAAACAGGCCTCATTAAAGACGTCAAACATAAACCCAAATAGCAAACCATTTTTTTCAGATATATTGTTTGGTATTTGGATCAGCGACTGTAAGTATGTTTTTTTTATTCGTTTGCAAGGTTAAGCTAATGTTTTATCACTGAGAACACAGGCTGTAAGAGCATCAAGATCATATTCGGAATTTTGGGGATCCGGTAAAATTCCAATCGCACCTTTAACTAGACAGGCCGCTGCACTTGTTTTCCACGTAACTTTTTCGAGTCCAGCTACGAGAATCGAAACGGTATCTTTTTTCATATTTTTGGTACATTTGTCTTTTTTGCATCGAGACGGCATATCATTGTGGACAACTTCTTTCAAAAGATAAGAAAAGCCGGCATTTGATTGGGCACCATCATCACGCCAGAATTTTCCAACAGATTTATAAATAGGGTCCATGTCGCCAAAACCAACGGTCAGACGACCGTCAACCACGGCTTTTAGGAAATCAGGGCCGCACAATTTTCTGCTAAAGCCCAAAACACCTTAATTTTGTCGTTATTAACTGGTTATTAGATTTGGTATTTTTTGTATATAATTTTTGATACTCTACTCAGCGTTTTACATGAATTTCCGCCATTTTTTCTTTCGTATTTTCTAGATAGCCAAGCTCGAGTTTTTTTCCGCACATTAGAAACTCAAATATCGCGATATATCGTCATCTAGAAAATGCACGGGAAAAGACGGCGTAAATTCATGTAAAACGCCGAGTAGTAATATTTTTTACATTTCATAGTACCTACCGAAATATGTATTTTGTCGGATATTAACGCCCAAGTTTTTATTGGGAATATTAAGAGCAAGAACCATCTCCGATTCTGACTGGATTGAAACTTTTGTATATCGATTCTAAAAAACAAGTTTGAAGAAAATTAAAAAAAAACTTATCTTCACCTAAAGGTGTTAACTCCTACTGATACCAAGTGGCGTCTAACCGTAGGGGGAAAACGTGCAAATTTGCACAAAACGCCTTTGCGGCACATGTTAACCTTAATAAAAAATAAGTTTTCTATAAAAAAATAAGTTTTCTCATACAATTTGATTAGACCGGTGCTTCGGCAATTTTCGATACACCCTGTTTTACTAGCATTTTCGCTCGATTAAGGACGTTTTGTGCAAATTTGCACATTTGTTGAGCTAAGACTGGCACCTTCAAACTTAAAATCAAAGTATTTAGATTTCACTGAAATTTTTTCAGTAGGGTTTTCTGACGTGTAGAAATTGGGGGCTTTTTTAAATTAAATTCATAGCTTCAATATTTGTTTTAATTACGAAAAAGAGTCTGAATCGTAGCTTTTGCTAAGAAAATTAAAAAAAAATGATGTTCACCCAGGATTCGACCCCGGATAGCCGGAGTGAGAGACCCGAATCCTAACCCTTAAACCAAACATGCCAGCTAAGACCCCCTAAATGAGCCGAATGACCGGCCAGATGTAAGGGCCTATTTCTAAATTTATATCCTACCCCTCTCCAGACGACTGGTATCTTTTTATCTGGACATTGCTGGTCGTAATTAAACTGGCAAGAATATCCTGGTGATTCGTTTATACATGTCTCGAAAGATTGACATCGATTACTGTCCGGTTTTGCGCATTCGTCCTTATCTATACAAATTCCATCTGTACATTCACTTTTGATGGGTTTTAAACACATATGCAGCATATGATATGCTACATACAGTCTTTACTTCCATACATCCCAAGGGACATAGGTGGGTATATAACAAGTAAAGGTCATATCAGGGCTCGGCAAAGCCAGGCATATTCATGGGCTTGGCTTGGCTTTTTTCTCCCTCGAAAAATTTCGGCTTGACTTGGCTCGGCTTTTTCCCCTCTCGAAAAAAATAGCTTGCCTTATTTTGGCTTTTTTTAGCCCAAAAAATTGGCTTGGTGTGGCTGTTTTGACTCTCGAAAAAAATTGGCTTGGCTAAGCTTGGCGTTTTTTGACCCCTGAAAAAATGATTTGGCTTGGCTTAAAAAGCTGCTTTAGGAATCCAATGGTTTAAATCCAATTTTTGTCGCAAAATTTTTGTCTCGGAAATTCGTTCAATACGTTCATCAACGATGTTTCATACGAGTCGGATTCCGCGAGATATTTGGTGATATAGGTCAATTCGTGCAGGTAAGGGGCATTTTTAGTTCTAAGTAAGCCATAAGTAATTCCCAATTATACGGGATTCTCCAGCAAAACTAAATTTAGACAATTTAGAGTAATTGAGCTTGCCGTATGAATCATCAGTGTAACGTCAGATTGACTAGTAGACTCAACTAGCGTTCCTTTTGAGATATCAGGTCATTGGGAATATAAATCTGACGTAAAACTTTCGTCCTCTACGGTGACGTTAATTTCAGAAATGTAATTTTCAATACAGATCTTTGTATGGATCTATGCCAAATGTTTACGGTATAAACGAGGTTAAAATGGGAGTATCCGTTTCATGTTTTAAAACGCCTTTTTTCCGAAAATTTCTGAATCAGAAAATTTGGCCTAAATCTATCAATATAAGACGTCTCGTAAAAACTGAAACAACTGTATTTGATAAAACCCGAACTATATTCATCACATTCGACGTCTTTGCACTTGTCCTCGCCGTCCCCGCCGATGCCTTTACAAGTATAGGCTCCCTCAGTATTTATACATTTGGTATTTTTCCCACAATAATCGGTGCCCAGGGCGCATTCATCGAGGTCTTCACAAAGTTCATTTTGGCCGAGACTGTATCCCTCGTCGCATTGACAATCGTAACTCCCTTCGACATTTAGGCATACTTGATTTGGCTGGAAGCAAACATTTTCCAGCTGGCATTCGTCCAGATCCGTGCAAAGTTTTCCGTCCAAACTCTCGTATCCAATTCGGCACAAACACTCAAAATCGCCGAAGGTATTGTTACAAATTGACTTATCACGGATATAAGTTAAACTATACACCCCTGCGCCGTAATCGGGTCAAAACCCATTATCGGGTCAAAATTTGTCAGTCATCCAGCCGACTCACTGCGCCGTTATGGGGTCAAAAAATTGTCATTTATATTCGTTAAAAATCTTTTTCTCAAAAGTCTACTTATCTGGAAAAGACCGCTAGTTCGAGGGGTTCCATTGCAGGTTGGGTTGCGCACTTTATGTGTACAGACAGATGTGCAGAAAAAATTACATGATCTATTAGGCTTTAAAAAAGACCAAATGTCCCCAATTCGCCGAGATTTTTTTTCATATTTTTTGTTGCCGAATTGAGGACGAGGACTGTGAGTAGACTATTATTATATCCATGACTGTGCGGTATTGCAGTAATGCGTATTATCCTCACATTCGTCGACATCCCGACATTCAACACCGTCGCCTTCGAATCCCGCATTACAAGCACAGGTGAAGCCGACTGGAGCATCGGCGCAAGTCGCAAAAATACTACAGTCATGGTCCCCATTGTTACACTCGTCAATCTGATCCATACAAATAAACCCATTACCAATGAAGCCCTCGTGGCACACACAGTCGTAACTGCCATCTGTATCGGTGCAGTTGGCATTGGGGTCACAATTGTGCAAGTTAAAGGCGCACTCGTCAACGTTTACCACGTCGATCGGATCGGAATAGACCGGGACGAAACCCAAATGCGAAACAACATTATTACCGGCATAGCACAGGGAAAATCCGAGAATTACACCAGAGTCTTTCGCGGACAGATAAAGATCATCAAAGACTACTTTTCCATCGTTGAATGGTCTTAGACAAATTATAAATCGTTTTTAGTTGCTAAAAGATAGCAGACGGTAATTTCCGTGTAGAAACCTTAATTTATTATACTTTTTTCGAATTTTTGTCCGGTTTTGTACAAAAAAAATCAGAATTGTCAGTTTCCACAAGGTAAAATTAGTTTAAAATTTGGTATGGAAGATCCATACAATATCCCATAAACTATCCCTGTTATAGGGAAATCTCATTTTTCCACTTTTTTATAAACAATATTTTTGGTAGATTGGAATTTATTTAATTCATTCCTTTCTAAGGTGCCTCCTAAAAATTGACTGAATTCAGAATCGGACAAACTGGCACAAACCCGCCAGGGATCATTGGCTGATAAAATATCTCCGACCATTTGAATGCCGTTCGAATCAAACATGACGATATGGATTGGTGAAAGAAGCTTCATTTGCTCAACCGGCGTCTCCGTATCTTGACCAATTTCTATTCGGCTGGAACAAAAGATATTCACTTTGTTTCAAACTTTTGTGAAAAAATAAATGGGTGTATAAAAAATTCAAAAAAAGTTCGTCCAGTTGAATTTTCAATTACATCTCCGTAACCTGTGAAGGTCATTATTAGATGACTTTTTTAGACTGTCATTCTTGAAAACAGAAATCAATAAAATGAAGTTTAACTTCGGTGCGCCCGCTTTTATGCATCGGACTTATTTTTTAACGCTTTATATCAAGGACAGAAAATTAGAAAAAATAATTTTTTTTGTGAAAAAGACTGTTATTTGTTTTTAGCGTAATATGAATTACGCTCAACCTTTTATTGAATTTTTTTACAATTTTAACGGAAAGAAATAGACAAAGCAAGAAAAGAAAAGAAAGTTAAAGATAATTTTAGTCATAGTCAGTATCAGAAAAGTGGTCATCGGAATCTCCAAGGTCGGAAAATTTTTTGTGGTCCATTAGTAACGGAAACTAATGAATTTTATACCCAAATGTCGGTAGAGAGTGAAAAACATCTGTAATCAATTTTTTATGTTATCGTCACCATATGAGGCCAATGAAATTGAAAAAGTAAAAAAAATGCTAAAAATATGTTCGTAATCATCTATTAAAAAGATTACGCGCTATTTCAAAAAAAACCAATTAACAGTCATTTTGAGAAAATTTTTTTCTTTTTTTTTTAGATTTTCAGTTCTTGGTTTCAAGGGGTAAAAAATAAGTGCGATATAGGTACACCACCTGCGCCGTTATGTTAACACCCATTATGTTACCAAAAATCCGTTATGTTACCACTTTTTGGGATCGCCCACGCCCTACGCCGTTATGTTACCAATCGCCTACGTCCCATCCCGTTATGTTACCAGTTTCAGTTATATTTTCTTAAGTATTCACATTTTGAATTATACTTTAAGTAGACTTCTTAAGTACGTTTGTTATAGACTAATTTTTTTTGCACTTTCGACTTGGAGCCCTTTTTCTCAACATACGGTATATTATATACGGTATACCAGGTATACTATACCTGGTATATAATATACCTTTATATAAACAATTTATTATGACTATAATTAGTGTAAGAAGCGCTGAGAAAATTTTGGTCCACCGCGTTGGGGGTATTGGAAAAGATAAGCGATGGTCAACGCGTGTGTTGGGCGTTAGAAAAAATAGACCGGTGGCCAACGTTTCAAACACTGGACAATAATAGTCACAATTTGTGCAACATGATTTGTTTCAGGTCTAAGTTTGCAACGTATAATATAAGCCAACTTGCGTTTTGGCCAGTCGTTTCGTCAGATATTTTCATAATTCTCTTCTAAAAAATTATTAAGTTCATAACTTGAATGGTATTTGTGTTTTTTTTTTGCTTGACTCATGTCAGTATTACAAAATTTAAACGACGAAAGAATGACAACGAGATAAATTTTGAATTGCGACATTCTGAGATCTAGAACAAAAAAGACTAAATTCCATTATGTTACCAGCAAACCCTAAGTTCCATTATGTTACCGAACCCCCCCTCAATTAGGAAACTAATTTTTGTTTTCAACTTTTCCGCCTACGCCCTAACCCATTATGNCCGACGACCACAGCCGCTACCAACTCCTACCAAGTCGGAAACCATAACCAAAAGATTCCCCATCTAATTTCGGTCCTATGTGCCAAGTTTCCCGATTGAGCTCAATTGAGCTCAATATTTTACCGCCAAATTACCGGTAAAATATCGATTTTTTGGTATTTACCGGAATATCGTGCGTCGTATAAATTTTTGATTACTCGCATTAGTCAATTTTAGTCAATTTTGGCCCAATTTCACATGGTCCACCCCCTAAATATAGCCCTAATAGGGCTATTTTAAATAACTAATAGTTGGGGAAACCTTACTTAACACGAATTCCGTTAACACGAAAATGTTTTCCTGTTAACGAAATTCGTGTTAAAACATTTTCGTGTTAACAAAATTCGTGTTAAAAAAGTGGGCGCCCTAATAGTTTTCTATTTTATAATTTAACTAAACTGATACTTTAATATTTCAATCGAAGATTCACCGTATCCTGTGAGGGTCGTTGTTAACTTTTTTTTAGACTGTAATTCGTGAAAACAAAAGTAAATAAAATGAAGTTTAACTCCGATTTTATTAGCCGTTTGCGCGTCTAGCTGTGCAAAAATGCAAATTTTTCGTCGCTGTTTTGTGCAGCTATAGATTTTGTTGAATTTTCCTATTTATCGTACGTTCAAGTACTTCGCTACAATAATTTTTTTTATTTTATTTTTAAATTTGACGACGTCTGGAACTTGAGACGTGTTGGACTGAATACCCCAGCTTGGAATATCTTTAGTGACGTCAAAACGAAGTGTATGAACCGCCGAAACCGAAACATTTGCCATTCCCGTGTAGGTTAAATCAACCCGTAAATTGAAAGAACCAGCATTTGTAAAAGTCATTTTTCCAAATGTTGCCAAACCACTGCCCGGTACAAAATAGGTTTCGGCATTTTCAAGTTCAGCGCCGGTTGCCGAAATGGTTATTCTCATAGGGTCACCCATATAACCCACTTCACTCATTGAATTTCCGTTTTCGTCTAGCATGGCAACCTTTATTGTGATTCAATAACTTATAATGCATTAACCGGTAGGTGAATAACCGGTAACTGAGCCCTTTTGTCATTTAGAGGCCATATGTACTGACTTTGCAATTGTACACATTTTTTAACACCAGGTACGCCGTTATCTTGTAACACCAAATGAAAAAATGAAATATTAAGGAAAATTCCAAGATAACGGTGCATTGCGTAGGTAATTTGGCTGGAAAACAGCTCAAAAACTGACAAATTGAAAAATAACGGGCTAAAACATAACGGTGCACCTGATGTGACTTTGACTATTAACATGGTATTTTTTCATCAAGAATTAACATATTTTCATAAATTATAAACTTTTGTCCTCAAATTAATTGTGACAAAAAAAACTAAAGGGGAATGGCGGGTTAAAAACTTTTTGAATCAAATCCTGAATAGGATATCGCATGGTGGCGCCAACAAAAACTTTCTGGGGAATTTGCTGAACAACAACCATATTGGCCGGCTTTGAGTCATATCTGACCGCTTTTGTCGTTTTACTAATCGTTTCTTGAAGTACTTTTTGTTCATCAACCGTCGTCTTGTTTAATAAGTCGGTTTTATTTAGTTCTAACGCCATTTCTTCAATTAACCCCTGAAGGTCATTCTGGTCAACTTCTTCTGGGTCGATATTGAGTTGAGTCAAAATGGACTGATCTTCGGCATCGGTCCCTGGATGGTACCAACTGGGGACTTCACCGGCGATCGCCGACGAGGTAAGACGAGTTGCTGGAATTTCAATATTTTGTCCTGAACCTAGGCTTTCCAAACCAATATTTTGTGATCACTATAAATAATTCGCTAGAACAAATACACCGAGTGCGCTTACTGTATCACAAAAAAACATTAAAGCAGAGGTTGGCACTCCGGGGTATGACCCGAGTTTACTCAAATTGGGTCGGGTTTGACCCGAGTTTTATTGGGAGATACTCGTGTTTACTCGGATATGATCTGGCTCGGGTACGGGTCACCATTTTTTTGTCAGGAAAAGCTCCGATCAAAGTCGGGTGACCTCGGGTCGGGTCAAACTCGGGTCAGACCTCTGCACCAGCGGACAAAAGAAGAAACATTAGAGCGCAAAATTTGTCTAAATGAGCTTAGTTTTTCTATAAATTCTCGAAAGGTTCATTACTGTATTTTCGACTTCTAAGTCGACCACAGGACGTATGCGAGATCAGATTTTTTTTAATATTAAGTCGCAAATCATGGGAGTGTATCAATTTTTGAGAATACGGATCATTTTTAACTTGAATTTAGTAAGCCTGTCTGAACCCTGTTGAATCATCTCCTCAAGCTTTCCTTCCATCTGATAAGCAACCAACTGGTTTCCCAGAGATTTTGTATCAATTGGTTTTTCGCTGTTCACACGGTTTTTACAATGCATTGAATTTATAACAGGAAAAAAAGATACTCTAGGTATCCGCACAGACGCGTCTAGACGTGTGTGAGATAAGACCATCCTACTTATGGATTCTGCGGTGAATTGCAGAAAAAGTTTTTCGCCGAATTTCTACCAAATACCGTATGGGGACGCTCTGACTCTGAGGGTAACGTCATAATAGCGTTACAAATCATAGGAAAATTGCTCATAGCCTCAGAGCCAGAGAGTCCCCATACGGTAGGTTTTCTGTCAAAAACTTCTTTGTGTATGTCTTTAACAAACTTGCATTTCTGAAGAGGGTGCGCTTCAATTGATACGCGCGATCTTTTGGTAAAAAAGCTTCTTTTGGTACCAAAACTTCATTTGGTACCAATGCTTCTTTAGGTACTAAAACTTCTTTCGGTACTAGAACTTTTCTTTTGATACTGAAGCTTCTTTTTGTACTAGGCTAGTACCAAAAGAAGCTCTACTACTAAAAAGAAGTTTTAGTACCAAAAGAAGCATTGTCACCAAAAGAAGTTTCGGTACCAAAAGAATTTTTTGGCCAAAAAAAGCGCTTCCTTCTGAAGACAATTTATTAATTTTGTTAGATTTTGTCCTGGGTAGACTCGGGTAATAGACTTTGGTTCATAATATGCCCTCCGGATATCCTAGTTTTTTTTGTCTTATTTGTATCAATATTCTTATTGTGTTTAGGCCAAAATTTAGAAAAAAATTGAATAAAGAAAAAAAAATCCAGATATTTATTTGGGGTACTAACTTTTGCTTTCAAATGATGATTGTCGTGGTGTGGGAAAAACATACTGCTCTACTGCACAACACTTTCCACTCCACTGCAAGTCACTCTGTTGTTATGAAAATTGCACCAACCCAATTCTCACCTCCACCACATTTTGATTTACAGGCCTAGTATAGGCTGTTTAATTTGATCGTTTTGTAAATGGAGTATCGAAACTATATTCGAGTACCAAAATGTTGCCAAATGCACACCCAAAATGAAAACTAAAGTTAACGTAGTTCCCTTATATAATTGTTGACAAAAAGATGATGATGAGAGATGAGAGAAATGATATCGAATACTATAGAAGCAATTTAGTACGTCGGTGAAATATGCTAACGATGAAAAATGCGATTAAAGAACAAAGAAATTTATGGACTCCTACAAAACTTGCCGAAGAATTTCAAGGTAACCTGTTCGCTAAATACCCACACATATGCGAATGAGATACGGGAAAAAATTGGAATGACCCAGCACTAATCGTATCAGGGCCTTTATTAGTTTTTGTAGAAACTATATTATTTAGACAAACTGAGCGATAATGGCGGGAAAAAAATTAAGAAAAACATAGGCGCAGAAAACCCAACCAGAGAAACCTNTAAAATGATCAATTATAATACAGTCCCTACCTCAAAATTGTTACGTTCAAAATCGTTACGAAATGACGTCATACCTCAAAATCGTTACGATTTTTTTTTCGTAGTCGTGGTACTCAAAATCGTTACGATTTTTTGATACGTTATTATGTACCTTGTCCAAAGTTGGAAAATGAAAAACTTTCATATGTATTCAATGTTTATTTTTTTGCAATTTAGGAAAAAACATAATTACACAGGTTGCGTCGTTATGTTTCACAAAAAAATTCGAAAAAAGTGAAACATAATGGCCCGTGCAGGAAACAGTGAAACATAACGTCATAGGTCTTAACATATAAAGATATGTATATTAGGGGAAAATATTTTCTGAAAAAAAAGTGAAACATAACGGCTCACCCTATGTATTACAAATGTAATTGTATTTTTACAATTGTATTTTTTGTTTAAGAAAAACTCAGATTGGGTTATGGGCTCTCGATACATACAAGCTACTAACATATATGATGGCCATAAAAAGCCAACTACTCAAATAAGTTACAATTTTTTTAAAGAGAAGTTGTAACTTAGTTGGGTGGGGGACTGTACATGACTTTTATTCATTTTTACAATACATTTTTTTATTATATTACGAAAAAACACTAAAAAACAATAATTTGAAGGGTGAAAAAGCCAATGACTCAAAATCGTTACGATGACTCAAAATCGTTACGATTTTTTGAACGACAAATCGTAACGATTTTGAGGTAGGGACTGTATATGAAAATAATTATGTAACAGAAAGCGATGAAATATTTCCCGAATTTCATAGAATAGAAAACGGTAAATTTTGACCTTTCATACACCGTATATTTTGTTTAAATTTTCTGTTTGCTAATCACTATGAACTTTCTGTACTTTTGAGTTTAATACTTTGTTCAACAATCTCAACTTGTGAAAAATAGCATTAACCTCAAAAAAAGCTTTACAAAAATTCGACAAAAAAATTCTCATTTTTTTTGTTTCAAAATTTTTAAGAGGCCTGAACGAAAAAAAAAATAAACAGTTTTGTATTTCAAAAACAAAAATGTTGATCATATACTTGGGTAATACAATTTAATGATTTTGCAATTTACAACTTATGAAAAGTATAAATTATACCGTATATACCGCCTGCGCCGTTATCGGCTACAAACTTTGAGAAACATTTACTCGATTACGTAATTTTACCCGACAACGGCGCAAGGCGTTGTGGTCACTGGAAAACTTTTTCAAAATGTTGTCAAAAATTTCACGCGATAAAGGCGTAGCAACACATCAATACATTTTGATGTTTATAATCGAGATATTCACTACCCCCAAAAATAAAAAATAAAACGCCTTGTACAGCTTTTCATGAAAAAGCGCCACTCTTTAATGCTATAAGTTTTTTTAAACTACCGATACAAAATCAGCTGTTCTGATTTGTTTGTGCGGAGACTAGTCTGTTTCCAAATGTAAGTTTAAAGACAAAAAAACTGCGCTCTAGTCGTGTATTTTCTCCGTTTTTTTTTGCAATATTTTTTCCGTTTTTTTTTGCAATATTTTTTCCGGTCTTTCATCTCATGTAATTTATTATGTCAATTCTACATAATGTACACGCTCTAGTCAGTTATCTTAATATCAGTTAGTTTAACACCGTTGAATTATAACTTTTTGGACCGAAACGTATTTCAATTTCCAATTATCTTACCAAAAGCCCTACTCAAATAGAAATTTTCAGCAAAACAGTTGTTGAGATAACTGGTTAACTCTCTTTAGCCGAACTGACTATAAATAGTCAGTTGCCTCTTTAGGCTTGAACTCAACCAGATCGGGTTAAGATTTTGCAGAGCAGAGGAAAAAAATAATAAACTCGTATTCAAACTACGTCTTTTGGTGTTAAATATTAATTTTTATATTTACAAAACTGTCAGAAATCGTTAACAAGAGAAGTCCAATTTTTTTGTAAAATCCGTTTTTTGGTGAAAAATTGACTTCTATTGCCCACCAAAAAAAATACCAAAAAAGATTTTCCAAAAAAAAAAAAAAATTAAGAAGACCAGGTGAAAATGTGTATATTGTAGAAATCAAAATACTTATTATAGATAACGACATGTATTCGGGAAAAAAACTGTTAGAATAATTGTTTCATATAGGTCGTCCTAGCGGGTAATAAAAAATGTTTTTGTTCAGTTTTTTTTTTCAATAATATAGAGAAATAATCAGACGTTGCAAAACAAATAAAATGTTCAATCGTTATAATAGTTTTGCGTGATAATTATTTTTGTGAACTGCCTATTTATAGTCAGTTGGGCTAAGGAAGGGGGTTATTCCCAGGGGTCGGCAACAGCCAGCTGGCCTTCCCAGTTCAAGTGAACTACCCTGGGCAGTTCGTGAACTGGGCAGCCGAGGCGAGCACAGTTCATCAAAATTTTGAACCTCGACAGCGCAGCCGAGCGCAGCTCATTAAATTTTTTGATCTCGACAGGGCAGCCCAGCGCAGTCGAGCACAGTTCTTAACTTTTTGAACCTCGACAGCGCAGCTCATTTTATGTTTGAGCTTGAGAGCACAGCCGAGCGCAACTCGATTTTTTTTTTGAGCCCGAGAGGACAGCACAGCACAGCTCATTTTTTTCTGACTTATGCCGACCCCTCGTTATGCCGCAGCGTCAGCTAAGTAGAGTTAAGTGGTGAAGTACAAAAATGAAAATCTTATCCCAATTTTATCTATAATCGACTGTACCCTTTTTGTTTTTTTTTTTCTAATATTTATGTTGTTACCAGTCCGGTGTTTTTAGTCACACAATAAACCTGTTGGTTTTTTTGATTTGGCGCACATGCGAGTTAATATCTTAGTATGTATAATTGTAGCTGTATGTTATAACAGTCTCGGCTGTTGGTTAAATTTTAATGTTTTAACAGTATTTTAAAATGAAAGGATCGCGAAATGTTAATACCGTGCAACAGTCTAATAGTATTAGATATTAATAAATCTGGCCGGAAATTTGAGCAATAATTTTCCAAAAAGCTGCGCCGTTATCTGGCCATTATTACGTAAAATTTTTTTCGGGAAAAACGTCGACCAACTAACGGCGCAGGTAGTGTATTTAAAAATGAAAAGAAAGGGAAGAAACCTACAAATAAATTATGTCAATTTTAAAACCATTATTTTTAAATCGTCTGTGATTGAAAAACTGAAATCTAAAGAAAGTGCGAATAAAGAACAGATTTCCATTATAATTTATGTATAAAATGCCACGATTTATTAACACGTGTGCTGTCCATTAAGTACACAGGGTGCGCAGTTATCTTGCGAACTTGGTCCTTGAAAAGTCGCAAGATAAGCGTTTTTTCGCAAGATAACTGCTCAGTGCATATCATATAAATATTATAAATCCCGAAAAATAAAATTATGAAAAGTCGCAAGATAAGCGTACGAGCGGCAATTTTCGCAAGATAACTGCTCGCAAGATAACTGCGCACCCTGTGTATATAGTATTATTAAAATTGTTAATTATTAAT
>SCLG01000136.1:184381-198497 GCA_004367875.1 Oikopleura albicans
TTTTTAAATAACCAAAATTATTAACTCGTTCACAATTTGCGTGTATCGAAGGAATCATGATTTTTAATGATAAATTATAGTTATGTCTTAGAGTAATCTCATTGTTAAGAATAATGAAAATTGGTCCGGATCACAAGATGGCGCTATAACCTACAATGAGTCATCATCTGATAATATGAATTTCAACTTTTCGGACGCTGATAGGCAATCTGTGATTGTCAAAAATGACTTGTACAAACAAGAATAAACCTACTACAGGAAACGTTTCTAGCCCGCTAGATGGCGCAAGAAATGGAGCTCTGACGTGGTGGGTATTGCCCGCCTAAACAAAACTTTCTACTCCGCTTTATGCTGTTTTCTCATAATAATCTTCTTAAATCTTAATAAAAGTACTGTATTTTATGTTCCGAAATAAATGAGTTGTTGATTATTTGGGTACTAGTCAAGTCGCCACAAAAAATATTTTACATTCGGCTTCGTTTTCCGCAAATTTAGGGCATTTTAGACCAATTCGTAGAAATTTGCACGAATGCTCCCTGAGAGTAAATAAATCGTATTTATGATTCCAGACTTCAAGCATATGTGAATGATCACTAATCGCTGGATTTGGCGTAATAGCGATTGGCCGTCGGCTTGAACACACGAGGTCGTCCTTAAAATCCTGGAATAAATTCCCACTCATGCACGATCGTCCATTGAGCGTATTGTACGAGGCTTGAACGTGCAATGGCTTCTTCGGAAACTTATTGAGTTTTTCGAGAAAAACGGGTATAAACATTCCTGTATGTCCGTTTGTTGGGTTGAGCGGTGCCCGGTTCTTATCGGTCATGCCCGAGGACACAACCAGTGCATTCTCACGTAGAGCATAATCGTCACAAGTATGGAATTTTGTCCGGCCAATAATAATGTTATCATCTATCGAAATTGCCATATCCCCATGTTGATGTTTCATCACTCTTCCATTTCCTTTTAAGGTTTAATGAATGTGATTTCAAAATCTTTTCGGAGTTTAAAACTCAGAAATAGTTTTGTAACAGGTACATGAAATTTAAGTTAACTCCTACGCTCCATACAGTGCCATTTGGCACTGTTTTCATTCATTTTGCTAACAGCTCGAAACCGATGAAGGTTATCCCAGATCGGGTTTTTGTATTCGGTTGATATGCCTATCGCGGGTATTTTTCGTGAAGATTAATTTCCGAATAACGGGCAGTTGACATCCGGTTACCGGTTTTAATACTTGTATATCTCTTGTTTTATCCACAATTGACCGGGTCAAACAATTACCATATATAAAACCTAGCTTATCATTATTCGGTTATAGAATAAAACGGGAACGCAGGGCTTAATAAAAAGGGATCTAAATATGGTCCAGTCATTGAGACATTTAATAAAAGTTTAGTAAAAACCTTTTCCCTATTACTAAATTACAAATACCAACAAAAGCGTCGACAATAAGATTATTGAGTAGATGAATTTCTGAGTCAAGTGCTTGAGTATAAATTCCATAATCGATAATTCGCCACAGATAATAATTCGAGTACTTATTGCAAGCTCTTCCGCGGAATTTAATAAGGGAAACTCCTCGAAGAGTAGAATGACCAACATTTGATATTCCGCTATTCATATTCGTTAAGCTTTATTTAGGGTGCTTTTTACTAAAAAATTAAAGAACGAATAATATAACCACCTACGGGTTTATCCGACCACTTTCGTTGTTTTTAAATTAACCCGCATGTGGCCGGATAAACCCGCATGTGGCCGGATAAATCATTAGGGCGTAGGCGAAATAGCTGAAAAATATGCAAAAAAAGTGGCCAGATACGCGCACGAGCGGGGAATTGCGCAATGCTTTATAAATTGGTTTTAATACCATATCTGGGAGAGAAAAAAACCCGCAGTGCGTGGGCGAGATTCCCAAAAAATCGGGAAACAGCGGCCGGATAAACCGCACATGGTGTATATCGCACGAAAAGGTAAAACATTTTTATAGTAAACTTTCTAATGAATTGAAAAAAGGCCGTATATTTTTACCCGGTTGTTTTTATTTTGCCGGAATCTTGCTTTTGACACCCTAACTGTGATCTTGGCATAAGTCGTCCGATTTACAAGGTTCACCTTGACTCTCAAACGCCGGTCCGTCCCCGCCTGCCACGCGGTTATTTGTAACTGTCGCTGTATAGGTACGTAAAGTGCTTATACCGGCGGGTAAGTCCTTATTTTCCGGTTCGGCATTTCCGAGCAGCTGCGAAAGGTGATTATTCTGGTATAAGAGTCGATAAACAACCAGTGTTATGATATTATTATCAACCAAAACATTTTCCCCGAAAACGTTTATTCCATCACCCACAATATTATATAAAACATTGTTGGTTATTTTTAACCCGTCAACGCCCTCACCAACAACAATACCGCCATTAAACGAATCACTGATCGCACAATTCGAAATGAACGAACGTTTTGCGTTTCCATCTTCTTGAAGACCAATATGATAAAAAGCGACGGGAGCTCGAAGATCCAGTGACTAATGATAAAATTATTTATTAACCAACTTTTTAAAAATAAACGCCTTACTACCAAAAGGGTCGTTTTTGGTTCAATATGGGTCCTAATTTAATTATTTATGGTATTAAGTAAATTTATACTTCTGATATTCCATATTTACGTAATTTTTACGTACTTTAAAATTAACAAAAAGTCATTTTTATTATTTTGGCACTGGTTGTCAGAATGATATTTAATTTTCCATATCTATCGTAATTTTCCGTTTAACATTTAGTTTGTTAAATCGTATTTACAATAATTTTATTTTCAACATTTACTTTATTTAATCAGTACATAAGGCCTTCAGTGCGGACCACCCCTAAAATTATCATACGTTTGCATACAACAATAGTCTTGAGAATGGCAACTAAAGAATTAATATTTTTGTTATATTTTATGAAGGTTCGTATGCTTAAGTGATTATACAGTCACCAACCCAAATAGGTAACGATTTTGTTCCCGCTTGTGCCCTTATGTTTCCGTTTTTTTCGAAAATATTTCCAGCTGATCCGCCTTCGCCCTGCGCCGTTATATTTCACCTGAGGAACAAAAAATATACACATATAATAGATATTTATAACTTTATTATTTTAAACTTCAATTATAGTAAAGGATCTCTTTATATGCGCTCTCAAGATGTGTTTTTTGATGGATTTTTTACCCAAATGCACCCCTAGATGTGTACTTTTTCTGACCCTTTTTTCAGGAAATATCTTTAAATGTTCACTTTTTTTCTAATTTTGCTCATAAAGAGGTTACAAATTTATATATTTGCCCAAAAAGACGTACACTAAATGTATTTTTATTGAACTTTAATTTTAATAAAGTCTTTTGTGTAAAAAATATGGAGCGTAGATAGAAATATATGTTTCACCTCAATAAAATGCCGACCAATTCGCCTACGCACTGCGCCATTATGTTTCTTTTTTTTCCCGCTCGGTCCATCGTGTTTTGCTTTTTTCCGATTTTTTTTTTTTGTGAAATACAACGGCGCACCCTGTGTATCTCATCTTTAAATTAAACTATTATAGTCAATGAATTTGTTAAAACCTTTTTTCACAGAAATTATATTAGGAAAAAATGTTACCTATTTGGGTAGTTTGACTTTGAAAAAAAATCGTTACCTATTTGGGTAATTACGTCATTTCGTTACCTATTTGGGTGTGACCTATCTGAGTTGGGGACTGTATTTATTTAATTTAAACTTTAGGTGGCCGCTAGTGCGCAAATTGCAGGGTTGTTACGGACATAAAAAATTTAGAACTGGTACAAATTTCTAGTACAAATTTCTACTGTTCTTCAGTCCAAAAACCAAGTTCATCAAAAAACCAATGTTCATCAGTGAAAATCAAGCCATTTTCTCCTAAATGTCAGCGCCATTAATTCAAGGTGTTTGAATAATTATACACATATGTTATACGGACCAAGTTTCAAAATAATGAAAATGAGTACAGTACCGTATGATAGGTCTATTACTGCAACGGTGATGTCATAATAGCGTTACAAATCTTTGGAAATTTGCTCAAAGCCTTGCAATCATAGCCCTATCATACGGTACATACATGACTTATATACATGGTTATCGTAGCACTGTAAACGGACTTTATAAGTGGACTTGTCAATGGATATTTTTCTCAATAATTAATTTTCTTGTGTTTTTATAAGAATTCGGATATCTCTAAATTCTGAAAAAAATACCTGAATTTTTAAGTAAGGTAAGAGTTAAGTTCGTCTAATGTTTTTCCGCTATTCTGCTCCAGCACTAGCTCAATAAGTTAAAAATAAAGTTAGTTAACAGTTTTTTTACTATTGATGTGTTAACTCACAAAGTTAGGCGGTGTAATTTATTTTTATGTATCAATTTACAACCCGGTCTAATGGTGATACTTCATCAACGTTACGTGAAGACAGTTTTTGTCAAAATGTTTCTAATTGCTCTGAAATCGATAATGTGATGAACATAGTCCACGAGCTGATAAAAGTTACAAGTGATCAAACGGAAAAAATAAAAGAATTAGAGAGACAATTAGGCATACAATTACCAGCATCATGCCAAGAATTAGTTAACAAGAACATGTATGAAAATGGAGAGTACTTTATCCAACCATCAACCGATATTGAGGTAAGGGTCTTAATCGCATCTTATATTCTTCAAAATTAACTACACCCCCTGTGCACTTATTTGGACACTTCGCCAGCCAAAAATTGTCCAAATAACTGCAAATTGTCCAAATAAGCGCACGATCGGGAATTTTGTCCAAATAAGTGCTGTCCAAATAAGTGCACAGGGGGTGTATTATATTTAACTAACTATTATAGTAAAGGTACAAATTCGCAGTCAAATTATCTAAAAAATCGTCACACTGAAAATAACTCCCAAAAAATCAAGTCACAATGACGCTACAATAACAGTGATTGTAATTATTTTTTTGATTTCGAGATTGTGATATTAATCACTGAATCAAAAGTTTTATTTTTGAGACTAATGTTGTTATCATACAGTTTCTACTCCCTAACGATTGTGAGACAGTTGTCGTTAATTATTGATAGTCACTAATTTTTTAATTAGCCATCGTTCTTTACCGCGTTGTCGGGCTTAGTATAAGCATCTAGAGTTCGTAATATCGAGAGACCCGACATAAGCCTTTTAAAGTTTATTGCGAGTTTTATGATAACATTGGAAAAACTATAATCAAAGTCGATCATTATTATGGAATCACATCAACCCCATTTCAAAACAATGGCTGTGGAATAGGATTCAAAACAGAAAAAACACTAAATTTGAATATTTCCCTTCATTTTAATACTTTACATGCAAAATTCTAACTATATTTGTACTAATTTTGTTTTGTTCTTCACTACACTCTCTGCGCTGTTATCGGGTGAAGATTTCGAGGACAAATTTTTACCTGATAGCAGGGGTTAACCCGATAACGGCGCGGGGCGGAGGGGGTCTCTTAAAATAAGGAAAAATCGGCCATTTTTCAGAAAAACTTGCCTTGAAAATTCTGAAAGTAGAGATAAGATTGAGAAGTCTACATTTTCTAATATTGAATAAAAAACATAATTTGAACGTATTTTTGACCCGATAACGGTACGGTGCGTAGGTGGGTTGGCTGAAAAATTTTGACCCGATAACGGCGCAGTGGTTGTATTTGAGATGTATTATATGACAAAAATTGCAAGAAAAGAAACTAATTTTAACTTTAAATTTAATTTTTCTTTTTCTTTTTTTCTGTTAAAAATGGACAGTTTTGTTGTAGAGATCCTGGATGCTATGCAGATATATTTAAATACAATGCAACGTATGACCAAATAGGCAAATTAACAGATATATCTGAAAGTTGTTCGCAAATAATTGTCAATAATTGCACAAACAATAAATTGTCAGATACATCATGGTGGACCGACAGACATGGCCAACAACATGCCTACTGGCATGGTTCATATAATGATGATACAAAAGGATGTAAATGCTCATTAGAAGAAAACGGCTGTGCTCACGATCATGTCGAGGTTTGAACACTTACAATTCTTCGACTTAAATATATTAGGGTCGATGTAATTGCGATGATACCGCAAGTGACTTCACAGTTGATGAAGGAGTGCTAGCCAATAGAAAACAATTGCCTGTTTCTAAGTTAAATTATGGTGACAGCGCTTCACGATATAGTTGGATAATGTATCATTTGGGTGATCTTGAATGCATGGGAAAGTCTTTTGAGGCCGTTTATCCTTCTGAAACTGATAACGTTGACTATTATTTTAAATTTTATGCAAGGTAAATATAAAGTGAAACTCAAATGAATCTAATACTTCTCTCGTGGACCAAAAAATTGATTAAACTATCAGATAAATAAGCCGCATACTATGAACTTTTAGTGAATTTTGGTCGCCAAGTTATATTTGCTTTCACATATGATAATTTTCGTTTTCTGATAATATTACATGAAATGAATTACCGTCCCTTTAAAAGGTGGTGAAAATAATAAGCAAAATAAAGAACATACGTCTGATATACTCCTCGTATCTTTATATTGTTCACTTATATTCTGAAATTGTTGGATCCTTTTTCCCATCAACTTGAATGCAGTAATATCTTAATTTTCTTAAAATTCAAACGGTGTATTCTAACTTTATTATCGAACGGCTTTTACGTTCACTTTTGGGCAAATATTCGTAAACAAAGTGTCCCTCACCCCCTAAAGATATTATTAAGTGCATCTTACCAATGGAAAAAAGGATATTATTTGATTTTCTCGGAAAAGCTGACCGATATGTCACGTGGCTCATACGATAGCGAATCTGGAAAATTTACGGCTCCCGTGAATGGACGATTCGAGTTTGCTTTACATCTATTAACAAAAAAACATTCTGGGTGTGCTCAAGCGTATCAATTATATCATCTCAACATACAAGTTGATGGAAAAACTGTTGAAAAACTGCATTCTACAAAATCAGAAGATGGCATCGCTGGTAGGGATACGGATTCACAATTTTTGAGCACTGAGTTAAACCTTAAACAAAGCCAAGTCGTTACGTTGTATGTGGAATTACTTCATCACAACTATCATGTGCAGGAGACTGGCTGCACAATTGATGATAAGACTGTTGGCTGTTCTTTTTTTCAGGGAAAACTGATCGAACGATATTAAATTTAACGTTCAAAAAGTTCAATATTTATACCTCTAATAAATTTCATGAAATTTAACCTTATTTAACTAGACGAAAATGGTGGATTTATTTCATAACCACCTCGCGAAGTTATCTGGTCCTCATTAGTGGCAACAACAATTTTGTTACGTAGTATTGACTAGATAACTTCGAAGGCCGTAAGCGGACGGCCTGGAAAATTCTTGTTCGAAAATTGCCATAGCCTTACCAGTAACAATTTTCACTAAATTATGCCAAAGTTATACTGGCACAAGCAGGGATGTTCCGGAACTTCCATCTTGTAAGAGAACTTTTATATTATACAAGGTCACAAATTTAATTGCCTGATTAAGTCTTTTGCAGAGTTTGATTTATGAGTTTTCTAAACGGGTGAATTCCAAATTTCGACGATTTGCAATTTGGACTGAAAATTTCATTGTGTTCTAGAATCGGACTTTCATCTGATTTGACCGTGGTACGTTTTTTGGATAGCTAGCTCCCAAGTTTGCGTTCATTTTCTATGCTGCGTGTTACTAAATATCAGTGCTATACATTATTAACATTGTATACTTTTCGCTCTGATAAAGTTTCTTAGTACACGCACTTAGAACACGCCTTTTTGTGTGCGTTAAATGTGTTTTTGAAAAAAAATAAGTCCTTTTTTTTGAATAATTTGATTAAAGAAATTTGACACTTATTGATTTTCGAAATAATTTCATAGTGACTTCAAGTCTTGAAGTTCAACAGTGTCCAAAATTGTGGACCAAATCATTGGGACGTTAGCGCTTATTTTTTTCGACACTGTACCCTTTATGACCTTTACACTTTATCCACTTTACACGGTTTTATAGACATATTACCCTAAAGGCATTTAACCCGTTCGATATTTAAGAAAGTTTTCCGATTCAGTCGGTGCCCTAAACACCACTCATCTAAGTTGGTCATATGATTGGAAAAAGACGGAATTTCCGGTAAAAAAGTATAAAATTTCAATGTTCTAAATGAATCGACCATAACATCCTTGGTGGTCTACGAAGGTATCCGACATTGTCGAAACTCAGTAATTGAATCACAGCAATTAGGCTGCTATCATACGACTCATATCATATGATTTTTAATGTTACGTTTTTGCTTATTGTCACACACAAACACTATAATTATCTTCAATTACCTTTGTGTGTCCGAATTGTCCCATTGATGACATTTCGACGTTATCAATCTGTGCGAAGCCGGCGCGATAAGTAAACCCATCATCCGATTTTATCACGACAATCCTTCCGCCCATAATACCTTGGGCGTCTTGAGCTCCAGAAATTTTGATATTTCGTGACAAGTGCGAAACTTCGGCTCCCATGTGGGACCATCCATTATTAGTATCAATTCCCAAATGAGAAAATTCAATTGCTGGCGAGAACTCAACATCTTATACAGGATAGCCCATTTATATGCAGGACCTAAGTACTACGTACTGTTGCGACGTAAAAAAGTGGGTTAAGATCCTTTACTCAACCACGTTTTGAAAAAATTCGAAGCAGGGCCCCGTTTTATATGAACAAAACTCACCCAAAACGTCACAGATAGAATGCATCCGGATGACATTTATTGTCCTTTTTAGTAAAGTTAGTTCAGAATGTATCTTGATAACGGTGCACCTCGGTGTATGTTGTGAACAGGGATCGAAAGAAATGGCCAGTTTCGCAAAGTAAGGACCTTAACTCGTCCACGTTTTTTATGGTCTCGCGCGACCAAGGTTTTTTCTTTTCAATAAATTAATATGTTAACTACAACCGATTTCCAAACAAAAACTGCCGTTTCCCCCAAAATTTCATCTACTTTTTTTCTGAGCGTGAATCAATATTCTGAGATTTTTATTTTTGTCTGGATTAGCGCCAGACTGAAGGTCGTTTCAGCGCCTCCAACGCGCGTTTCTATTGTTAACGCAATACGACTACTATTTTTGCTGTTTTTTTTTGTTTTTCACAAATAATTCAATTGGCAACATGAAAGGACGCCAGCAGTTCCTTGTTCTTTTTGTTAATTTGGTTACAATTTAAGTTTCTAAAAACACGTGTAAAACAGCTAAAAAGTATGAAAAATGGGCGCGCCGCTCTAATCTCGCGCGTTAAATCGCAACGATCAAAGGTCTATTATAATTCGAACAATTTAAGATTCAAATACAAAAAAAATCATTTGAATATCACATCCGTACCGCCCAGAATTGACGATTGAAAACATGGTTTCGCGAGACCATAAAAAACGTGGCCCTGGTCCGAATTTTCGCAAACGTGGACGAGTTAAATGTATATTATTCAACGTACAGGTTCTGTAAATTAACCGAAAAAATGTTGTCGAACAAAACATTTCTTAGAGATAAATTCTGGTTTTCGAAGTTTATAAAAATAACTTCAATTTTTATTTCTAACAACTGGTCACCCAAAATCTAATCCGTCAATGGCAATAATTGTGACTTTTTCGGCCTCTCGGCCGTCGTACGAGGTCGGTGCAATAGCCAGTTCATCACCGACTGCCCAGGATGACACGTCCCGATCCAAGGTCATCGTGGTGTCTCCGGGTTCAAGAGCACCGGCCAAAAACGCCAAATTGACCTCAATTGGACAACCAAAGAGTCGTAACCCACCCATCACACCAATCGCTTTTCCGCCAATTGGCACAGTTCCAGCGGGAGCACCATATTCCGATTGAAATCGATCACCAGTTAGATTAATTCTCAATGTGTTTGTACAGTACCAGGGTGCATTTTCGGATCCGGCGTAAAAGTTCCCATTTTCGACCAAAATTGAAGACCGGGTACCGTCGACGAGACCCGCGCCAGTATTTATTAGAATATTTCGTGCAGTTATTGTGATATCCGTGGCGTTGCTTAATAGGATTCAAAGAAATTGTAACCTACCCTAAATGAGTCTTTATCAGTCATGCGCATCGCGTTTACTATAACAGTCATGCGCATCTGGGGTAGCTATCTACCCAATTTGCTCTTGCGCGCCAAACAATGAACGGATTTTGTTTATTATTATCTTAATTTGAAGTCCTGTTCTTCTTCTCTTACTGAGGTGATTTTCAATCTTAACCCTCGTCGTCCACGGACCTAAACGTAAAAACAATTTTCTAAAAAAAAATTTTTTTTCTATATAAAAACGTAAATTTTTTTTTGATTTCAAATCCGTTGTCCATTTTTTATTATCGCAAGCCGTTCTCTTTTTATTTAGAAATAAAGTGAAAATGGGTAGCTAGCTACCCAATATGCGCATGTCTGTTAAGTGCAAATTCGGAAGAAAATGAAAATTTTACGATGAATTGAAAAATAAACAATTTAAACTCTATCCTGACAATGACAGTACCCTCAACAAATNCCTGTCCACTTTCCCAGCAAGAAGGATCACTCCAGTCACAGAAAGTTTTAATTATCGGTGGTGTAGTAGGTGGCGCCGTCGTTGGTGGAGTACATCCTGACCAGAAACATTTATACACCTTGAAATCATATCGGAAATCGTAGTATTTATTTTCTGCCGCATTTCGAGACATAGCGTAAGTGAATGAATGATCGACGGGGTCTATATAGTACGCCAGAGGTAGATCACCTGTTGTAAAAACATTTTCCGATTTTTCCGTTCCGTAAAACTCCTCATATGTGTCGTCGACATGTGTCCAATTAAACCATTTATCTGCTAAGTCGTCATCAATATTTTTTGATTTTTTACTCAATACCCACTTTGTACCATAAAGTTCGGCATAATCGGTTGATTGGGCGAAAGGGTGAGTAATCGTCACATACTTGTCCTGTCCAAAATCATACACTTAGTCAGGGTTTTCATACTATACAATCATTCATTAACCCGTAAGGGTGAAATCCCTACGAACAAAAACAGTTATGTTTCAATTTCATTTGCACAAAAATTGAAAGATAACTGAGCAGTACGTAGGCCGTAGGGCACAGTGAGCTAACGGTAGCCCCCTGTGATAAATCTGCTTGTTTTATGAGACTTTGTTCACGCAAAAAAACCCACGCAGTTATCTGGCAGTTTTTTTGTCCAAATTTTTTTTTATGTTCCGCCTACGACCTGCGCAATTATGCGACCAAATTATTTAACCTGCCAAATAATTTCTAAAATGTATTGATTGTGCGTTAACAAAGTCTCAAACCGACTTCTGACAAGTTAACCACCGTTAATCGGTTTATTGTGCCCCAAAAATTGTGTGCTGCTCAGTTATCTTTCAAATATTTTTTGAAAATGAAATTGAAAAATAACTGCGCATGTGGTGTTTGGAGCGCTCGTTTTGCATGATACACCCTTGAATGTAATTCACCTTTGAAAAACCCTGCCTGCAGCAGTATAGGATATATTAGTAATGTGTTCGTGCTGTGCCCAATGAACTTCGTGATCTTCTCCCGACAGTAAAATTCCCATCCAGCCTTGCCCGTGTGTAGATCGCTTGACCCGATATGGCACCTCACTAACGCCCCATTTATTTTTCACAATCATGTTGTACCCTTTGAGGGATTCTGGCTGTGGCTTATTCAATGAAAATCGATTATATTCAATTGAATTGCAAATTTGACACGGGAATAAAACGGAAAATTCGGGCGCGTCTACGCACATTGATTGCGGGTACAGAGTTGATTTGGGCACAATAGAGTATCCAGGTGTACCCATACCGGTTAACGATCCATCCAAATCAACAAGGACAGTTTCGTGTTCCCACTCGGCGGCAAATTTTCGGGGAGAATTGGTGTACTATTTTTGGTTAGAAATTACGCAGCATAAGAGAGATAATTATGGATAAGAAGGTTTCATGAGTTTCTCCAATTCAATACTTTTTTTGCTCTCTAGCGCCAAAACTAGCCGTTTTTTAATTTTATGCAAAAGTTGTATTCAGGGAAAACACTAGGTCGGATAGGATTGCAAAAAAAAAAAAAATTGAGCCCGAACGAAGGTTTAAAATCTCTCAATGCTTAGAAGTTGATTTGTGGTTAATAGCGGCCCTGGCTTAAACTATCAAACTACACCACCTGTCTACGGAACTTAACAAAGCGCTGGGGAAAAATGCTGTTAAGTTCCGGGAATTTTGTTAAGTTCCGGGCATTTTGTTAAGTTTAGCAGACAGTGTGTGGGCGGAAAAGTTGACGCGAGATGACTGTTAAGTTCCACGTATTTTGTTAAGAGGTGTAAGTTCCGAATTTCAAACCGTTAACTCAACTTTGGACCAATGGCTCGTGCGACCACAATCAAATGGATATGAACCATAACATGCATCAATAGCAGAACAGTGCGGGTCAGCCGGATCTCTTTCTCTGTCGAAGTTGTAAAACTATAGAACCGATCATAGCAGTTTTTACTAAAAAAAATACATGAGGGTCGCCAAGTAATGGCTCTTTGTATAAGGAAGTTAATAACCACTGGTTATCGCCAAATATGGCCCGGGTTGTCATATAAAATTTTTTTTCAAGCACGACATCAACCTTTGTGTGATGACCTTACGGAATTCTTAAATTGAGCGTAAGCTGAGATTTACTTTCAGTACTGAATACACTAAAATATTTATATATGTATCGCAGTGGTTTTCAAACGCGAAAAAATAGATAATGTTACCACTTTTTGGTAACATTGCTTGACAGCGCGTCTGAGCCTATGTGGCTTGTCATTGGTCCTTTTTGAGCTATTTTCTTCCTTGAGGTCTATAATTCAGAGCATTCTATTCTTTGTGCTTCATTGAGCTATAAAAAAGGGCCAATGACAAGCCACATAGGCTTCATACGCGCTGTTAACCAACGTTACTAAAAATTGGTATCATTTTTTTTTTTTTCGCGTTTGAAAATCACTGCGCTTGATTTAAGGTTTCCCAGGACGAAAAATTTGTAAACAACATGTATGACCGGACCTTAACACCGTCAACGGACATCGAGCCATGGGTTTTCCACGGCGTCTCAATTCCAAATTTTGTACACGTTTTCAATTCGGGAACATCAGTGTCTATATATCCGATAACTTTTGCATCTTCTAATCCCAGCCCGTATTGGCCATATTCACCCTGGTCTCAAGTATAAACAAAGTTTCATTGTATAAAATACACCAGGTGCGCCTTTATGTTACAACCCGTTATGTTACAATTTTTCCCGTTCGTCCCGTTATATTACAATTTTTTATCGAATAATTTTCTGGCGTTTTTGCCTACGCACTACGCCGTTATGTTCCAATTTTGATCTAGAGCCTAACCGTAGGATCCGTTATGTTACAATTTTTCATTGTTGGCGTTTTCCAGCTAAATCGCCTACGCACTGCGCCGTTATGTTACATTTTTTTTTTTGGATTGGGTTTTGTAACATAACGGCGCACCTGGTGTAGAAGAAACGACTGTATAGCTATTCAGCAAAAGGTCTATTTGGCAAGTTTTGTGTGAGAAAATAAACAGCTAAAACGCCTACGCATTCAGTGGTTAACGGAAAGGTCTCAGTCCACGAACACTTTTAATTATTTCTGAACTTTTTTTTGGCTCAAATTTGTTCCTTTTTTCTAGTAAGTAATTGATTCAAAATCATATTTCAGACCCTTATTTTATATTATACCACCTACACATTCATCCGCTAACGCATGAAAGGTAACGGAAGGAATACCATATTCTGTCCGTTTATAATAACAATAGTTTATACACTCCTGGTATCTCCAACTGAACGATTCTTTGACGGACAAACCACCCATTTTATTATTAGCAGCAATAAATCCTTTCAATTTAACATTATCACCGGCAAAACCAATTTCTGCACCTCTCAAACAATTCCAAAATATGCCACGTTCAAAAAGTCCATTACCCGGTGGCCACGTTGGTCGACAATCCTCGGTTGACGGGTTATATCCAGTGTTCGGCTGTAACGACATTATCCAAAAACCGTATAGTCCCATAT
>SCLG01000136.1:200574-218116 GCA_004367875.1 Oikopleura albicans
TTATCACCGGCAAAACCAATTTCTGCACCTCTCAAACAATTCCAAAATATGCCACGTTCAAAAAGTCCATTACCCGGTGGCCACGTTGGTCGACAATCCTCGGTTGACGGGTTATATCCAGTGTTCGGCTGTAACGACATTATCCAAAAACCGTACAGTCCCATATCGTGTGCCGTATTGTTATACCATTTTCTGATCAAGAGGGTTCATATTTATTGGTATATTTATTGGAATCATTAGACACGATCAATTTTCGCGTTATCAATAAAATAACTGTGATATGAATATGAGCCAAATACAAAAACCCGATCGGGGATAACTCTTATCGATTTTAAGCTATTAGCAAAATAAATGAAAACAGTGTCATATGGCACTGTCGGGAGCGCAAGAGTTAAGAACCCTCCTAACTGGTGTGAAAATTGGACAATGGGAACGAACAATGGGTGGGCAATCAGCATTAGCATGGCCCGATTCCGTCGGCGGGTTAATCCAGAATCCAACTTGAGCGCCGCCAGCGGCATGATTGTGTTGAATGGTGTTCATTGTATTTGTTATCCAAAATCCGGTCACTTTTTGATCTGAACTCAGGAGACTGAAACTTGGCTTCATCTTCATAGCTAAATTATACTAAATTTCGAATATCAAATTGAATTTTAGGCCAAAATGGGGCCATTTTAATAGAAAAAGGACCTTTTTGTGACGATTATTCGGACGCTATTTTCGAGAACTGAAACATGCCGGTTTTGGTGAAACTGTTATTGCCGGCCCGCTTTAATTACCGGTATTTTCAACCAATGAGAAAAGCCGAAAATTACGTAAAAAAACAGTTAAAATTTCTGACATCTCTAATTTTGCTAAAATTGCACACTAAGAGGTTTAAAGGGCCTGGGAGTTAGGTGTTTAAACATGCTTAGATTTGTAATTTGTTACTCAGACTGAATAAGTAAATCTTCTTCGACGGCATCTTCAATGAAATAATTGTGTCCCATACAATTGTAAGCAACGTTCCACTCAACTGTCGCATTCCAGACACCGTGCATTGTTATAGCTCGATTAAAAGTATCGTGAATTGCACAATGAGAAATATAGGAATCAGGCTGATTGCCTGAATACAAGTTAAAAAAAATATTTTTGTTATTCCTCAAAAAAAATCAAAATCGACTACGGATGCACAGTTAAGACCTTCGAATGAAATTTGTGTTGCGAAAATTTGTGTTGCCAAAATTTGTGTTGCGAAATAATACCCACTTTTTACGAGAAAAATACTTTTGATCCAAATAAAAATCGCTTTTGGGCGCCCCTTGATAGCGACCTTTGAAGTTTTTGTATTTCAACTTGTGCCTGAATTATGCCAATGCAGGGGATATCGGCCCAGTTGGAAGCCCTGTCCGGCGTGAAAAACTTCCATATTGCTGATTCGACTACGGGTCACATAATGCATCATGAAATGAACTCCAAACTGGTCCGAACCAACTTCATCACCCCATTTGTTCAAATAACACGATTGAACTGCTCCTTCCAAAGCTTTATAAGTATCATCACACTCTGGTAACTCTTCACGCCATTCTTCGTTTTCATTGCCGTGAAGTTTTATATTTCGAGACAAAAGTCCAACTTCCGCTGCAATTACCAAATCTTCCCCGTCCCAGGTCGATTTATGATAAATGTGGCGAAAGTCCAATGGGCGATCCAAAGTCAAGGTCATGCCGTCTTCTGATATTGCTGCAATCGAACGCCTTTCACTGTAAAAAATATATTTTAATCAAGTCACACGTAAAATTATCTTGATTTATTTTACGTGGTCGGCAAATAAGGACCTTCAAATAAGGGTTGCTATCGTCAAATAAAGATGGAGTCGCAAAAACAGAGCCTCTTCTAAAAAAAACGGAAGCAGCCCTTCTTTGGCGAGCCCCTTTAGCAGTTTGGCCTGAGTAAAACATTACCTTTGTGCTACGCTACCCACTCCGCCAGTTGTCGCTATAACAATTTCATTTCCAACTTTCCAAGATGTCATTGGTGACTGCGAGTCGAAAACAGCGTCTTTTAGCACTATTTCATTTGCGCCGGCTTCTACAGTCTCCGAGAGTGTCGTCCATGTGTTCCCGATTTGACATCCATGAATGTCCACCGTTCCTTTTCGCACAGCAAAAACCTACAAAATGATGCTTCATTTTTATACACCATTTATAAACACCATCTAACTAGTTGTCTTAACAACGGTTCTTTTTTTAAAAAAGTCTCCTAATTTTGTCAAAATTATCGGGTTGGGCAGTTGGTAAAATAATTTGATATCGCGCTCAGTTTTGGTCCAAAAAGTGTTCGGATAACCAAACTTTGGTAAAATAACCCCTGGGAGTTAAGATAACTAGGTATGCTCAAAACTCTTCCATTAAAAAAAATTCATGCAAATAAAATAGACCATTTCAAACGGGCCAGACAATCGAGCCTCTAATTTTGAAATCCCCTAAAATTTGGCCTATCATAAATTATATATATTTTATATCACATACCTTAGCTCCATAAATTGGAAGTTTGATACTTCTATGATGACCATAAATTTTGATTGCTGCGGAAATTTGATTTTCCATGTCCGGTCCGCAAAATGGTTCGTCCGGTGTCCCGATTTCAAAGTGCCCATCGTCGGTGATTATAACATATTGTGCATGCAAAGTAATATTGTCCGCTCTATCCCATAAAAGTGCACCACCCATAATCAATAAAACGGAAAGAACCGGTGTCGACTCATCCAGTAGAATGGTCTTTCCAGCCGGAATAACCGCAATGTCGTCGGCCACGGGCTTGTTTGGACACTCAAGGCTGGTATCATTACAGCCCCAGGTAAAATGAGAACTCCATCGATCAATGTACCAAAATTGGCTTTCTCCGGATGACACCGCGAATCCCTGTGGAAGTTTTTCGATATCAAATAAATAGGTGGAAAAACAAGTGAAACTTTTTAGCGCTAAAATGAAAACACCAATTTGTTCGTATTTGAATTTTAAAAACCTTTTCAGATTCGACAAAAATGTGTGAGAAAAAGGCGGCAATTTGCTATAATTTTCTCTTCGTATTATTTTCTCTCGAATGTCAAAAATTGATCAAAAATTGAGGCTTCGAATCACTTCGATTCAGAGCGATTGAATTTCAAATAATTTGTTGATTTTACAAAAAATCTAGAAAGTCAATTTCTGTTTTAGGCAAACAGTTTGCCGCAAACTTGAAAGGCTTGATGAACGAGTTAAAAGTACGTTAAAATTATTTATCCCAAAATTACGAAACTTTCTGATTTTTCATAATGATATATTTCCACATGATTGATATTAAGACAGACTTCTCTATATGACAATAAAAAAAATATCTAAAACTTACATACAACACCTACCCAGTTATCGTAACAACTGGTTAGGGGTGTATATGAAGCAAATTTTATGATAAATGCGTAGATCACGTTGGTGAATTAAAAAAATAGAAATCGGAGACATATTTAGCGATAGAGAGCATTTAATCGCCCTGATATCATAACTGATTCGCCATATTTATCCATGCAAAAAATGTTTAAAATAAATGATAAAAAACTCCAATCCTGACCGTCAACATTAAGAATGACGTCGTGTTTTGTTGATGTCGGATGTGGTTCGGTTTCGCAAACGATTTCCGTTGTGGTTTCGCTTTTTATTATACACTCTGACGCCCCAATTGTGACATTTTGTGAACCGGGTACAAATTTGCTACCAGTTATGGTAACGCGCGTTCCACCCATACTGCCGCCCATAACTGGAGATATTGAATCAATGGTTGGCGTTGACTCATCGTCAAAATCGAAATCCAAACTTCGTGTTTGAGCAATCTCGTGAATGTTTCCGTTCGTGTCCCGGAAAACAAAAGCGCATGTTTGTTGAGCGGAAACTTTGGGTGTCTTACATACAACTAGCGTACTTTCCGAAATGTTGTAAAATAATTTCCTGGCTAGGGGTCGCCAAGAATAGGCAGGTTTTTATTTTAAGTTTTTTTTTCGGTATTGAAACGTAAACTTATACGGTCTGTGCTGTTATTTTCAATGGAAAACTAACTTTCAATGGAAAGTTGGGTGCAGTAGTTGGCTGAAAAATCTAGACCGCTTTCATCAAAGCCGTGGTTCTCTCTTCGGTTAATAAATTTTTAATATGAAAATCACCCGCGCAGTTATCTGACCGAAATATAATACTTCTTCATTGTTTTCTTATATTTTCCTGTAATATTTTTACCGGCTACACAATTATTCTCGCACCCAGTTATTGTACAGAAATGAAATATTTATTCATTTTTACATCTACGCCTAGGCGCGCCTTGCGCTGTTATCATACCATTTTTATTAAATTTTACAACTTTTTCTGTCAGAGTTAAAGTGACAATCATACAGTGCCTCGCCACATAATTCCCCATCAAAAGTAGCCTCCGCCAAACCCGAACCGGTTATAGTGATTTCAGTACCACCACCAATTGAGCCAATTTTCGGGGCAATCGAGTTAACAACAAATTTCATGTTAACATTTGAGTTAACGTCATCATTGAATAGTGCATCTCCAACTTTCACAAAATTAACCCTCAAATAGTATTCACCGTCTGCTTGACCTTGAACTTGACATTGAACTTGACCATTTTCATCACAAAAAGTAATACTACAGTCAATTTCCCCAATAAGAACATTTAAATTATCACAAACGTCATCCCCGCCAAGCGCCATTGACTCTATGTCAATAGTTAACAGTTGACCAAATTCTAACTCGTCGGCGGAAATTGCGGTCACTTTTGGCGTTTTTGATTTTTGAAACTGGTACTTGGGTGCCTTATCGAACCAAGTGATGACGTTATCATTGTTGTGATTTTTGAATTCAAGATTGACACTGAGTTTATCTTTCGAGTTGATGATGCCGGGGGTTAAGGCAGGGGTCGTAACAACCATCATAGTTTTTGAAATGGCTCGAATTTGACACATATAGTCCTTTTTCGGTATAACAAACAACTCAACTGTCAGACGCATATTAGGTAGCTAGCTACCCACTTTCAATTTAAATTAATGCAGAACTGTTTGTGATAAATGAAAACGAACAACTAACTCAACAGTGATCGAAATCACAGTCACGAATTCACACAAAGTCAGTCGCGATTCACAGTTGTGATTTTTATTGTATTTCAATTAATTATTTTATTAAATTCATTTTTTGGATTATTTTATGTTTCTCGAATTTGCAAGATTTTGTAATTTTTGCTTTTACTTAGCGACAAATACCATTCAAATAATATTTTGCATTTCTACCCTTATGTGAACTTTAGTTTGTAAGTATACCATTGCCTTGCCAATATTTTCTTCCGCTTTGCAAAAATCTTGTCCACGCCATTTAAACGTCACATATGTGCCATCTGGCACAGTTTCATGGTTATCCGTCGTTGATAAATGCAATTCATGGCCGCCGTTCATTGAGCCCTGATTATACTGCATTCCCAAAATTGTTATCCCACGTGTAAATGCCCCAATTTTGACTTCGCCAAAATTGTCCATTTTTACAAACACATTATATGTAAATGGAGTTGTATTTTCAAGTGATAGTGTCATCGCATAGCAAGCTGCATTTTCGCAAATGGAAGAACTTAGAATGGGTGTCCACGTGAAATATTTTCGGAGTCCTTTAATGTGTCTCAGCCTGAAACAAAATACGTTTGCAAAGCTATTTGGCAAAACATGAAAGATGACGGAACGAAACATAACGGCACAGAGGGTTTATCCCATTTCAATTATTATTTTCTACTTTTTTGAAGAAGTTTTTTTGTTAGTTTGGACATTTTAGAAAAATCGATTTTTATCGAAAGTTTTCACAAAATCGTCAAAATTTTCATAATCTAAGGGTTAAAATTCGGGGGTCCTGTTATGATTTTTTTGTCATCAGTTGATCATACTCTATCATCTGGTACTATTTTTTTTCATTTGAAAACCCTCGAAAAAAGTTTCGTGCAGCCTACTGGACACCCTAGCTAATATCCATCGAAATTTCATTATCGTCCATATCTATGGCATAAGCAATAAGATTCGTTGGGTTTGTCGGGATTTTCAGTTCGGTGGTTACTTCTAGTGTGTTCTGGTCGTAGAAATGGTCTGACGAAATTTTTAAATCCGTCAAGTCGAATTCATATCCGATCTTCATCGTGTATTCCGCATGACGATTGGGTGCATCTTCAACCATAAAATATCTGAGGTGTTTTTTACGTTCACCAAAATTACTATGACTACTTGTAAACTACAATTATTGATTAAAGAATCTCCTTCAGTAAGGGTTTTACCACATGAAAGTCAAATAAAATAGTGTATTATTATATTTCTAAATAATGCAAGTTCGAGTGATATGGCTCCGTTGTTCGCACTCAACTGTGGGTCGCCAGCAGTCCAATTGTCTCATTAAAGTGGATCATTAAAATGGAGTTATAAATATTATTTTACTTATGTTTAAGATATTAATAATATCAAATTTTTTGGTAAATCTTAAAAACTACCTTAGTTCAACTTGTTTTGTTGTGATTTCGTGCTCTTTAGTTGTGCACTTAATTTCCGTTGCCGAATATACGAGTATGTCGCTGCAAATATTAACCGTAACAAATGGGTAACGACTAAAATACAGTCCGCTACCCTGAATAGTCAATATGGCGCCACCTCGTGTACTACCAATGCGTGGCGTCATATTTTGGATGTTAGGAACAACTGAGAATTGGGATGTTTGATCTTAAAAAAAGGTTTAAACACTTCTGTTCGAAGTTTTTTAAGGACGTGTTTTGTCAAAAGTTTGAGTTTATTAACACGGGGTGCGCCGCTAAAGAGCAGGTTTTTGGCTCGAAAATTGCAAAACATTTGTTGTGCTCGTCAACGGCGTACCCTGTGTATACTTTTTACGTTTTGTCCTTTTCTTCCTTCTGTATTTCATTTAAACCATGACCTGAATTTATTTGAACTCGCCCTCGATTTGATTGGTCAACTCGTAATTCTAGATCAATACCAAAAGGCCAATCGGAGGCGGTATCTGCGGCTATTTCGGCAGTTACAGTGTCTCCGGCTACAGAAATTATGTCAAATGTTGCGGAACCAAATGGCGACCAACCGGAAATTGAAAACATTTGAGGACAGCCAATGTGATCACGGAATGAGTTTGAGCTGATGCTAGGCTGTTAAAACTGAACATTAACTTAATTATTTGCGGTCAAAATCAGAACTTGTGAGTTGAAAGTTAGTTTGAACAGCCTAACTGATACTTAGTGTGCCCAACTCAGTATCCAATACAACATCTGTAGCAACGGGGGTCCGTTGAAAACTGTAAATATGTTTGAGACATGAAGTACAGTCCAGGGTTGCCAAAGTGGATGAGTCTTTTCCGGCTATATCACTTTCGACATCGTTGCATGATTTCGACATTCTAGCTTCATTTGACGACTCACATTAGGATTTTTCATATGAAATTGAATTATTTGCGAAAAACCTTTCACATGGGCAACAGTTGGTAAAACTGCCATGATTTAAAACATTTTGTTTGTCAATTTCTTCTTCTCAGCTAGTTTCATGAAAATCGTATTTCTAGACGTATTTCTAGATCTGTCAAAAAATAAATTTTAGTATTGATTTTTTTTTATAATCAGTAAGACACAACCTAAAAAATCAATGGACACAGCCATAAAAAGTCGCGAAATGCCCTCCGATTTTAAAGAAACTAGCTGAGTAGCAGATTTCCAAATCATACGATGCAAATTAAGAAGAGTTTTTTATCTATTTGAACCGTTTTTGAGAAAAAAAAAATCTTTTTTAGGGAAATTTGCCGCACGAAGGGCCTAATTATAACTGTCCCTCTTAAACTTGCGCCCTTAAAAGTGTCACCTAAGGTAGTCAAAATTTTTTTAAAAGTTGCAATCCTAACTTAAATGCGCTTTCCACCATGGCATCAAATCCGGAAACAGTAACTTTAACCTCGACTTCATAATCGACAGCTTCATTAACTTCCAGCTGGCCATTTGCAGACTCGGACATTAAATCGTCGAGATAACCCGAAGTGTAAAAATAAGTTCCTGGTTCTTCTTCGACGAACCGCTGCACATATCCGGTCAACCCACTCACTTGAGGGGTAACCCATTTGCCATTACCGATAGTATCGGACAAACCATCGGTTGACTTAATTGCCATATTGATTGCAGCCGAAGATAACCAACTCCAAATAATTCGATCATTTTGGTTAACATTTAATTTTTGCGGAAACCATGAATAACCGGTGAGATAAACGTTGTGTTCCTTTATTCGGTTTTCATTACTAAATATTTTATACAGAAGGGGTCCTTTTTTCCCGTCCGTTAACGGCGCACCCTGTGTATTTTTTTACCATGAGACACAAAACTGATAATTTTTATTCGGTTCAAACCGAGCCTTGTAATATTCATTTGTTCGGCACTCAATTTTTTTATTTGTAATAGTTTCTATATCACATTTGCTACCACCAACGGTAACTGCAACGTCTTCGGTGACCAGTCCAAAGCCTTGCCCAGTAATGGTTAACAGTGCACCGCCAGCTGTTGACGACTTATTGGGTTGAACGTTTGTGACTGTGAGACGATATCGAACATTGATTGAGTTGCTGAATCCGTGGTCTTTGATGTGTACCTTGATTAAGATTTTTAAGGACATTTGGGTTTGAGTAATTTAAAGGTATGCTGTCCACAACCAAAGGCTACATTCGTATCAGATGAAACAACTTTGGATCGCACTCGAAATTACCTCTACAGGGGAAGCGGCATGTAAGGGCACGCCAAGTAAGAGTAGGAGCGCCAAGTCAGGGTAGGAGCGAAAAACACGAAACCTGCCCTTACTTGGCGCTCCCCCTGTATAGCGAAAACGTTACTTTCTACTTAACAAAGGGTGCGTAATAAACCATCCTTCAAAATTTAAACGGTCAACTACTAATTGGGCAATACTGGACAGTTAATTTCTGGACGGTTGACTAGACCCCTGTTCATTTCATCTAATTAGAAGATGAGTATAAAACTAGTGTATATATATAAACTAGCAGGTAGGTAAGAAACTAGTACATTACACTACTTAACCATTTTTAAATCTCGATCCTTAAATTTCATTCCTCTTCCAGCTGCATGCTTCGGAATGCTAAAATCAAGTGTGTTTGAATCAAATACTTCAAACGCACCAAAAGATTCGTCTTCAATAAATACTTCCACAGTTCTGGTGATGGACTCGCTAAACGTAATTATAATCGAGCCTTCGCCCTTGACGGAAAAGTCGGTTTTTGAGAGTGAAATGTCAATTGCGTTTTTATTGTCGTATTTGAAATTTATTAAACGGGCGTCAAGATTGTCAAAGCTGATCGCCACGGGACCCAATTTGTCACCTGGTGGTGTCTGAACAACAATTTCATCACGCGATCGAGAGTAAGTTTGTAAGGCGGCCTTCCCGTCAAAAGTGACGATACTGTTACCTTTTGAGATAGATTTTTACACTATTTATAGTAACTAATTTTTCCCTATTAGCAACAAATATCCTGAGGGAGCGTTTCACTTGGGCCGCAAAGCTTCACTTGGGTCGCAAGCTTCACTTGATCATAGGGTGGTCCGTTAGCGATTGCCATCGTTATCAGCCCAAGCTTCACTTGGGCCATGGAGTTTCATGTTTGCAATGAGGCAATGGGCTTCATTTGGGCCGTAAGCTTCACTTGGGCCATTTTTTTATGTTTAATTTGATAATAATTCACTTGGGCAACGGCAATCGCTAACGGACCACCATATGGCCCAAGTGACGCTAAGCCCAAGTGAGCCCAAGCTTGGCCAAAGTGAAACTTGGCAAAGTGAAGCTTTGCCGCCCAAGTGAAGCGATCCCATATCCCGAATGTTTCGGTTGTACTTATCTCACATACACCACCCACTTAAGTAAGTTAACACAATAACCACCTACTTTAAGTAAGTTAACAAAGTTAAAATGATAAATGTGTTAACCTACTTGAAAAATGCTAACTAAGTTGAGTAGTGCGCAGGCAGAAGTGCTGAAAAACGTAAAAAAAAATTCGGACTTAAGACGATTTTGTCAAAAATCGAAAAAAAAGTAAAATTACTAAGTGTTAATTCACTCAGGTAGGTAGTGTTGTATGAATTTTTGGGTGTTGTTGTCAACATATGTTAAATGCGCCATATATAAGTTTTGAATCTGCTCCTAAGCCAACTCCCGTTCCAGCCAAAGTTACAATATTGCCTCCATTTAATGTACCCAAGCGAGGTGTAACTGTTACGGTTTGAGGGTCAACACTGATGAATTTTGAAGTTGGCATATCAAGCTTTCCTTCAGCATTAAAAACGACAACTTCAAGTTCCCCATATGATACGGCGGCAAATTTTACAATCACTTTGTCATCCTCCACAGAAAATATTTCACAGTCTTTTCCATTAGGCACACATTTCATACCACCGATTGTGATCAAATTCACACTTGCAAGTTTCGTGCCTGAGTAAAGTTTTCAAACTAAATGAAAATTATTTTTTAAATTATTTCACATTGAACTCCTAGGGGTCACTAAGTCCAAATTTTGACTAAACGCCCTTAATGGCCCGAAAATGATACTAAACCGGGCTTTATCGAAAATCGGTGAACCACGGGTCTCGTTTAATTTTATGAGAAAAAATATAAACCATAAAACGGAACTTAATTATTTAAGTTTAGTAGGGTCACAATGGCGTTTAGACCAAATTTGGGCCAAGTGACCTCTATATTACATGGCACTTGTGACCCTTAGGCGTTAACCATTACTTTGTCATTTTTTATCCCGGTATAAGGTACCCTTTTGCTAACTCTTGCACAGTATTCAGGGTATATTATTCGGTATAATTTCGGCCATATACGCCCAATGCTTCCAACACTGTTCGACCATATTCGCCATTTGGGCGTAATAAAAATAATATAAAATCAAGGAAATAATATGTTGAAATAATATAGTGAATTTTCGGCGTATTTTATTTTAAGGTTCTTTATTTTAAGGTCCTTACTTTAAGGTCCTATTTTATTTTAACAGGTCCTTATGATTGTCAAAACTCAACCTTTGATAGTTAGTCGATTGATGGAGGCAAATTCATGAAATTCGGTGGGGGTTAAACTTGAGATTTGTCCAGGACTGACAAAATCAAAACCGCAATCAACCATGTTACATGTAGCAAGTAAACCATCTTTTATCACTTGAACCTGAGACAGGATTCGGCAGCTAGTTTATATACATAGTAGGCGTAGTAAATCTTGTATAATACATATCAGGTTTAAACTAACCGAAGGTGAGGTAATTAATCTATTGGCTCAGCCAAGGTCACCATTTAACTAAGCTAGGTAAGCTAAGGTTAGTTAAAAGTATAAGCCGAAACTGCAGACCCCTGACCTGAGGTATGGGTGAAGTCGTCGCCAGATACGCACCGGGTAGCACCCGAACCCAGACGCCTCCGCTTCGAATTTCTTTCGAAATCGTTTCTAAATTCACACCGGTAATATTCAAATTTATCAGGTCTGTCATTTTATAATCCCCAGTCGACTTAAATTTGACATCAATCTTCCATCCTTCATTACAATTGCCATTTGTCTCAATGTCGACATTCATTAAATCAGCGTGCATCTTACGCATTTCAGAAGCCATAAAATCAGCCAACGCCGGTGTCTGGAGGCTAATTTCCGAAGTTTTTTGCCCGAGATACTCAAATTGAAAGTAGCCTTGAACTCCAGGGGAAATCTTTACGAAACTGAAAAAAACAAAGAATGGTAAATTTCGAAAAATATAAACGACAAGTCTATTCAAAATATCTTTTTGAAATGTCACAAAATATCATAAAATGTCATAAAATGTCATAAAATGTCATAAAATGTCATAAAATGTCATAAAATGTCATAAAATAAGACGTTAAAATGTGTAATTTTATGTCAAATTAGTTTCAAATGATAATTTGTTTAATGTTCACTTTTGACCTTGACAGCTTCATGGATTTGAATGACAAGTTTCTCATTTTTAGCATTAACCAACTCGTATGATTTTCCAATGACTGGCTCACCAAAGTCATCCCATATGTCGACATCTGACACCGTTACTGTAACACCAGCTTCCGGTACAATTGTCATTTCCGGAACGTCAATGCCACAACCTGTATCGCTTGGAAGTTCAACGGTGATTTCGTCTTTTCGAATACCAATTTTGAGGCTGTCGAGAGGGTGAACAAATAGAATTTAAAAAAAACAGTCGCAACGTGGGCTGTTGAAAAATGTCTTTCACCTCGTTTGGGGTAATTCGGACCTTTCGAGTTTTTTGAAAAAAATGGTACATGGATTCATACCAGCGCTAAATAGCAATAAATATTTATGGTTAAAAAACCTATAAAAACGATATCAACCGCCAACCGAGAGAATTTGTTTATTATTGGACTTTCTTTTTATATTATACACCTCTTGAGGGTTTATCAGGCCACATTGCCCACTCGCGCCTTTATCAGGCCACTCTCTTCGGGCCACCTCAGAGTTTATCAGCTCGGGTATGAGAGCAAAAGTGGCCTCATAAACCCTGATTTTCAAATTTTCAATTCCGTCTTTTGTGCCCAAAATTATATTTTAGTGTATGTTTGTTGACGCTAGCTGTCGACTTTGGTGTTTGGGCGATGTGCAACTTCGGAGCGATAAATAGAAAACTCATCGTCGTCAATCTTTCCTAGATGGACCTCATCTACATAACCCCATGAGTGAAAAGCATACAGCTCCTTCACATACACGTGCCCTTCAAAATTTGGATTTTGATCTTTCAGTTCTTCATGATTCATAATCAAATCTTCAAAAAGGTTTACGTCAAATATAAACAACGTATAGTCACCATTGAACGTAGTTACTACTTAGTAGTATTCGAATAATAACATCAATTTTTTTGAATTTTATACGTATTATACACCACCTGCGCCGTTATCGGGTCACCCTTTATCGGGTCAAAACCAGTTATCGGGTCAAAATTTAGACTCAGAATTTTCCAGCCACCCCGCCTACGCACTGCGCCGTTATCGGGTCAAAAAAAAATCGTCATTAAAATACGTTTGATTTTTTTCCTTTTCTTTACTTTTTTATTCAATGTTATCTTTTCTCTATAATTGAAAATGATTTTTAAGGCAACTTTTTTTGAAATAATGACCATTTTGTTCCTAAACAACTATTTTTTGGTGAAAATATTGGTGTACCATCATATATTTAGTATCTCTATAATTAAGTTCAATGAACGTATGATACAAAAAACTTTTTTTCTAAACCATGGTTTACGCCAAGGGCCAATTTCCGATAAAGTATCGATATTAAATCGTTTTTGTATAATTATTTAAAAAGGAGTGCGGAAATATGAAGTACATGTCGACACATGGACCATGTGATATGGTCTAACATACCGTATGGGGACGCTCAGAGTGTGAGGGTGACCTCAGAATAGCGTTACAACTCATAAGAAAGGTGCTCGAAGCCTCACAGTCAGAGTCCCCATACAGTAGACATATGAGAAGTTATAGAAAATCCCCGCTCGTACCGTTATCGGGCCAAATCTTCATTTTTCTGAAAGCCAGTGAAAATTCCCGGTCGTGCCATTATCGGGTCAAAATTTGTCCTCAAAATGTTGACCCGATAACGGCGCAGGTGGTGTATTGATTGATTGTGTAGAAATAAGAAAACTGCGAATCAGCTTACGCATACCGGTAAGGTGACGTAAAAAAGGGAAAAAACGTTCATTTGCGTAGGTTAACATTTTCAAACAGCTCTCTAAGGGTCCCTAGTGATCCGAATCGACTTTTGATAAATAATCATAATGACGTAGTTTGACGAGCTTTTTCCGAAAATCCGCGATTTTCCCATTTTTAGCAAATCTATCATTACTCAAATATAAAAAAATTGATTGTTCTGATTTTTAAAAATATTCAACACATCCTAGCAGACTTTTATTTTATCACATAAAACCTTCAATATTCAAACACTGAAAGTTCCACTCATTACCACCATCTATTAAGTCTAACGTTTTCCATCTTAGCCATGTCCAAGAAAGATTTTCTAGAATTGTACCAAACGTGTCGTCATCATCCTTCCGCATCCATCCAACGTTGATTTTCAATTCCGCTTTGCCAAGAATGCCACCATTTTGAGCAAAGCAAAAATGTGGAATTTTTCCAATATTTTGAATATCAAAATTGTTTTCTCCTGCGCGAAAGAAGGACTTGTATCGAACATAACCTGATCTGCCGCCGCAAAAAGCTTTATTTCGAGAGAAGCCATATGGGAAGCCATACCCCAATTCATAGTCCTGTTTTGCAACTATGAGAGATTTCAAACTTGTCCTCAGAGCCAAAAAATTCTGAAAAACATCCTGCCCGAACAAGTTTCACCAAATGAAGCCGGATCTATCAATAAATATACTTCGGGTGCACGGCTATGTTTCACCACAAAATCAAAAAAAAAAAAATAAAACAAAATGGCCATAGCGGGAAGTGCAAACATAACGGCGTAAGGTGTAGGCCGATTAGCTGGAAAAAAAATTCAAAAAAGAGTGAAACATAACGACACGATCGGGGACAGGTGAAACATAACGGCGTACCCGGTGTAATATTGCCTTTTTATATTCTAGAAAATTAATAGACCGAAAAAATGCGCCGTATTATTTTCTAAAATACAAAAAAGGGCAATTGTTGGGCTTTGACATATGGTGAAAGAAGCTCGTTTCGATGTTCGATCTGTAAGTTATAGAAAAGTAGAACTTCATTAGTAATGAATCATTACTCACTATCATTTTTTTTTTTCGTTTTCTATCACCAAAACGTGTTTTTTGCAGATAAGACATAAAAAGGCTGAATTTGGTCTAACAGACGTGTTTTAGAGATATTGTTTTGAGCCGACGAAGAAGTCTGAAATCTCCCTATATTCATAGATCCAAGTGTTTCACATTTGCCTTGGATAAGTGCGTGGATCAGTTTACCGTCTTGTTTTCGGAAACCATTAAAAGTGGCCACAGCTGTGTCTTTATATTGACCTTGAGAGTTATCCCACCGAAGCGCAAACTTTATTTTGTCTTTATCTCCTTCAATGCATCGAATTCTGTCAATAGGTTAATAATAATTCAAATGAAGGACAATTTAAATGAACACCGTTTGTGATAAACGATAACGAATGACAAATCTAGCATTTATAATTGAATTGTCGCATGTCGGTGTTAAAATGATAATGTATCGTGCAGTTAGTACTCAGGTCTTGCCTTGTTCCCCCAAAACTTCCTGTGGAGTTACCCTGAATTTAAAAAATAAAGAAGGAAACAAATGAAAAAAAATTTATATACAAAAACAATTTTCCGGGAAAATACGGGAAAAGGCGTGATCCCGCGGGAAAGGGAACGGGAGGGAAAATTTTTGGGCGGGAAAACGCGGGATTGGGGTTTGCACGGGAACGGGAGGGAGCGGGAAAAAATTAGCTTTCCCGTTTCCTACACTGCCTTGCGCTCTAATCTTTCATTCCGTTATATTCTAGTTTCACTAAAATTTGGATAAACGGAGAACCGTTTGTGACAAATGAAAACGGAAAAAGCATTTGTATTCAAAGCAAACCGAAATTTTTCAAATTCATTTTGCTACTTTTTTCAAATTATTTAGCCAAAAATAAAATTTTCAAACAAAAAACATTTTTGTGATTATTAGCCGTACGCTGTGTTTTTCTTTCCGAATCTCAGACTTGATTACATGTCTTTGGTGTTCGGCAACAACTTGCATTCGATAATTACTATGTTGAAATTGCCCATTAAAAGTTTCTTTAACTGGGTCATGGGCAATATTGTGTTCAAGATTTGGTCCGTGATAGATCAATCCGATTTTGCCAAAGTCACCTCCATTTTTTTCCATGAAATAATCTTCAAATGGGTAAGCTTTGCCTTCTTCAAAATACAGCTTTCGTGAAGTACTAGACGAACTACTGGGGCCGTCCGATGAAAATGAGGTGTGTGGTACGTTTTGAAATAAATGTTCTTGATTTTCCCGAACTCGTCCACCGTCAGTACTCATCCACATTGTTCCTGTTTAAAGTTAACATTCGAAATAGCTTCACTTGGGTCATAGTGTGGTCCGTCAGCAATCCCCGGTGCATTCGGCCCAAGTTATGCTTTTGGCCAAAGTGAAGCATTACCCAATAAAACATAGAAATTTGGCCTAAGTGAAACCCTATTAAACATGAAACCCTTGCTCCAAGTCAAGCTCGTGGCCCACGTAAAGCTCATGGCCCAAGTGAAGCTTTTGGCCTAGGTGAAGTTTTTCGCCAAAAACCCATAGCCCTAGTGAAACTCTCGGCCCAAGTGAAGCTTTTGGAAAAATGTCTTAAAAAATTCCATGCTCAAAATCTCGTGTTAGGTCAGTTTCTCCTCTTTTTTGATGATTTATTTTGATGTTAGCTTTTTTTCCTGAATCATCATTTTCTTTCACAAGCGTGTAATAGCCCGTAACGGGCGGAATGAAAGCACCTTCAAGTTTAGCACCATAATTATCTTTATTGCCGTAATCAGCCGTCAACACATTTCGTTCGAATCCCCATTGATATCGAGCGTGAGTGACCAGACGGTGGTTATCGGCTTCGTTATTCGGTTTATTTCGATAATCTTGGACATTACTCAATCTTCCAGTAAAGAAATACGCTTTTGCTCCGGCTCCGCCAATAAAAATTTGTTCGGAAGATGCGTTAAATTGTGGCTGGTATGAGTTGGCTAGAGTATTTTTAATTAAATATTTCCCAATAAAATATTCACGTCATAAAAACCCACCCTATATCTGAAGGAGTTCTAGATCACCAATTTGAGATAAAAAAAATTCGTAAGAACAAAGACGCTCTGGCGCTGGAGAGCAAATTTTTTCGCGAAAACTTTTTATGGTGAAGAATGGCCCTTAGTAGTACCAAAATGTTTCGTCCTTCTAGAATTTGTCATTTAAACATCAAATTTACGAGACGCACTCCATCGAAATGTCAGTTAAAAAAACATTCTGGGCACAACAATAAGACCCCGTTAAAAAACCCTCATTTTGAAAGTTTAGGAAGTATGTGGGTTTCACAACTCAAGTCTTGATTGTGCGACATACAATTTGGAATTTATCAATCGAAACAATGTCACACAAATCTCCAGCGACCTTCACTTGTGTGTGGTCCCCGGCACGATAAAACCCCTTTCCACGAATAGTAAGTAAAGTGCCACCTTCTCGCGATCCAAATCTCGGTTCGATTGAGTCAATGCCTGCCGTGGCCGTGAAACTCTTAAAAATGGGTCATAGAGATTGCATACGTAAGTAACTAATGATTTTAACAGTCTGAGGGACTTGTAGTTAGTTAGCTTAGGGTTAAGGATCAAGTCCGATATTTTTGTCGTAAGTTTTACTTTGCATACGAATGTAACAAATGATTTGAACCGACCTTAGGACTAATAGTTAGTCAGGTTACTGTTACAAAATACCAAAAATTGACATTTTTTAGAAA
>SCLG01000136.1:218408-243816 GCA_004367875.1 Oikopleura albicans
TTATCAATCGAAACAATGTCACACAAATCTCCAGCGACCTTCACTTGTGTGTGGTCCCCGGCACGATAAAAACCCTTTCCACGAATAGTAAGTAAAGTGCCACCTTCTCGCGATCCAAATCTCGGTTCGATTGAATCAATGCCTGCCGTGGCCGTGAAACTCTTAAAAATGGGTCATAGAGATTGCATACGTAAGTAACTAATGATTTTAACAGTCTGAGGGACTTGTAGTTAGTTAGCTTAGGGTTAAGGATCAAGTCCGATATTTTTGTCGTAAGTTTTACTTTGCATACGAATGTAACAAATGATTTGAACCGACCTTAGGACTAATAGTTAGTCAGGTTACTGTTACAAAATACCAAAAATTGACATTTTTTAGAAACATCAAAAATATATAGATTTCTTCATGACTATTAAGTTGTTTGTACGACTGAAAAAATAAGACGTTTGTATAAAAGATGTTGATTTTACTCAAGATCCAAGGTTTGAATACCGTTTTTTAACAATTTTAATTTTGTAAACAATAGATATGACCGGTCCTTAATCGACCCGGTGTTGTCGAAGAACTTGATGTGTTGCGGAATTTTGGCACGGCCGCGTTTCATCGTTCGAAATGACAAATGATAATGTCCCGTCGCCACGCTATCTATTCGACAACTGAAGAAACCATAGTCCGAATTTATATAATCTCGCGCCAGTTCGATCATTTTCATTTCGTACATTCTGCCGTCTTTCGATGATTTCTACATTTAACTCTGATAGTCATATTTGGTAGCTAGTTACCCACTTAAAATCTTAATAAACCGAGAACCATTTGTGCCAAATTATAACGAAAACCTGATTTAGACTTCAGGAATGTAAAATTCGTCTACAAACAGCCCCTTCGCCCTTATGTTTCATCCAGTTTTTTTTTCAAATTTTGCTCTAAATTTTAATAAACGAATAATCGTAGACCACCTATCTGTTTACGAACGATCTTAAGTAACGATCTTTCTTTTCGCCTACGCACTGCCTGCTTTAAATGACAGTTTTGCTTTAAATAATAGTTTTTTGTTTCATTTTTAGCTTAAATTTAAATAGATAGACGGAACTATTTCTTGAAGTAGGTAGTGCGTAGGTGATTAAACAAACTATCACTATAAGCAGGTACGTGGTGTATACTTTGGAGTCCAAGTAAAGCTCTGCTTAGGCATGCCTTCTTTATACTAAGTTTATCACGTAAAAGTCTAGTTTTTAATCTGAAAATCAAGCCTTCAGATTCGTATGACGGAATACAAGACGCGACAGGAATTTGCCCATCGGTTTCTAGTTCAATTCCGATAATTTTGTTGCCGGATTCAACCGCATCGTGATAAATAAAAGAATCAATATCACCTCGGAATAACATTCGCACCGTACTCCGGTCACAAAGATATCGAAATTCATAATCCTGAATATCACATGTGCTTTTTACAAGTCAAAATTTGGCTGAAATAATTTGCGAAACACTTTTTTAACGGCCCGGTCAAACAAAACTTTAATAAATTCTTGCCAACCTGTCTTTTTGATATCATTCAACGGGAAAAATGACCCTTAGTTAGGTCTATAAATTTATCCGCGATTCACCTTTTGATATGTGCTACACTCTCAAATAAAAAAAATGATGAAAGTGAATGGAGGTTAAAACTTAACAATAATCAGATGTATGATCTAACCTACGCGTTTTAATTGAATACTTATTTTATATTAGGGGCTCACATCATTCACAAGCTTCCCCGTTTCCTTTACAGGCTTTTAAACCAATAAATGACGGTTATTTTATATTCAGAACGTAGTACATATTTAAACTTATAAATTATATTATACGGTAATCAACCTACCTCATCTAGAGTATTTTAGGTAATTTTAACTTTTTCCTATTACATACGGCTTGCTCATGGTTAAAATCATCAAACATTTCTGGGTCGACTATTATTCCATCTGATTTTTGTCGAGCTTGCAGAGCAATGGGTGCCGGACAGACGTATGAATTATTGAAATAACTTTTTAATGGTTTGTCATTATTCACAACCATTTTACCCGAGTGAATAGTAAGTACTGTGTGGCTGTGTTTCAACTGCCCCGATGTTTACAACCTCGCTTGTCAAGCGATAGAAAAATTGTTTTTACCACGACACTTGAAAGGTGGACACACGGTATTTTGTAAGACTTGGGTAAGATGAAAATTTCGAATTATTTGTTAATATGTTGTGCTTAATGCAAAACGACCTGAGTTGAAGAGTTATATCGGGCCAAAAGTGTTTTTCTGCGTTGACGTCATCTTGATAGGAATGCCATTGTGTCCATTCTGGACGGCTTGGGCTAACCATATTTCCATTACTGACGAAGTTTATGTTATCCGTTGCGTGCTCATAGGCCATAATTTTGCACAAATATTGACAATTTCGGCAACCACAATGGTTGTTGGCTTTTGAGAGGGTATACATTATCAATGTGATTTAATTGAGAAAAATGTTTTATAACGGGTCTTGTAAGTTCTTGGAAAATGATTTCAGGTAGTGTAAATTCTATAAATTGGACAAGACCTAATGAGTACCCTAGCCATATGTCCGTTGACTCGGACTCGAGCCAAATAGTATTCATGATTGATCGGGAAAGGTTGTCGAATGTAACAAAAAAGTTGCGTTGGATTGTGAAAATGTGTGATCTCTTCGCACAATACGAAATAATGTTCAGCGCCTTGACGAGCAAACCAAATTTCAATTTTTGCATTTTCATCTCGCCCATCTTCTCCGAAACTGCTCAAAACGGACCCAAAATTTTTTCCTTCGATTGTAATAAGAAGGCCACCCATTTGACTGACTTGACTTAGATCAGCGTTAAAAAGTTATACAGAGGGAGCGCCAAACGAAGGCACGCCAAGTAAGGGTAAAAACTTAAAGTAACGGTGGGTGGTTAAGTAAAGGTAGGAGCGCCAAGTTAGGATAGGTTTCGATTCGAAAAACACGAAACCAACTCTGACTTATCGCCCCCAGTTAAAGCCGCATGTGTGTTTTTAGTTTTCCCTCATTTTTCATATTAATTATAATATTTTGTGTGAAAAATTTTTTTTAACCCAGTAAAAATTCCCGTGGTGCATGGGCCATGGTCTATTAGTTTAACTCGAAGCGGTATTTTGAATAACAATTGTAAATGAGCGACCTACACCGCGGCGGTTCGAAACTGAATTCCATGTCACTAACTAACGAATCTCAACCATGCGACATTAAGGCGGCGTTTTGTCGTCTCGAGCTTTTTTTTCATAAAATATGCGATATAAAAAGGGTTAACAAAGACATGGTGCGCCATAACGTCTCGCTTTCAAATTGGTTCAAAACTAAAATCGCATGGTTAAAAACTTTTTTCCGAATCATCCAGATTCTCAATGAATGGCATGGAATGCTATTAGTTTAAAATGCTATTAGTTTAGAATGCTATTAATTTAAAATTTAATTTTCCAACACTATCTTGGGCCGTCAACACTAAACAAAGTGGGCCATTCTTCATCGTCAACATAACCCTTTAAACTTTTATGACGGGGTACAGCCTCGACCGAGGGCGGCTCTTGATAGGATACTGACCGACGTCCATCTTCTATACGATCAGTAGGTCGTCTCGGTTCATTTTCGTAATTTTTGAGTTCTTCATATAAAACATTCAACACCAAACGACAATTCAGAGAGTTACATAACTCGGATCGCCGTTTGCCACTGGGCGTAATAAAACTGGCTATGGTATACCAAATAGTTTTGGTCACAAAACTTTCAAATATTTTGTTGTAAGCGCGTGAGCGCTTCCAACCTAATTGTCCGCAGAACAAAAAAGGAAGAAATTATTACTCGTTTTCGCGTTGCTACGGTAACGCGGTCAATCAAAATTGGAAACGCGAGACAAGTAAGGTATTCTGCGGACAATAAAAAGTTGAAACAAAAATTTCAAATAACGCACAATTATCGGGCTGGTTTTTTATAACCAAAGTGATCCATAATAAACCTTAAACACTACAACTAACTTTTGAGAAAAAAGAATATTCAAAAAAATCACTCACTCAAACTTTGCTTAATTATTACCTTTTTATCGATAAGAATATACCAAACTGAAACCGACAAAATAAGTACCGGCAACTGCCTCCAGAGTGCATTTGATAAAATCATCCGAAAAGTGCTGGATTTCGCATGAAAATTCAATATTTTCTTTGATGAGTGTAACTTGGGGGTTCGAAACGCGGGAAAAACGGCCGGAGATTCCTAGATCAAATGAACCAAATCCAGTCTCATCAATTACCAATACCTCATCAATTCGGGTAAAACGGGTCCCAATAACAAAATTTACCAAAAAAATATACAAAAAAGGATTCTTCATGCTAGGGCAAGACTTGCACCTAAGCTGAATGAGCGCCTATCAGACATTTAAACAAAACATGCACTCGAACATGTTCGGTAGATATTTTCACAACAATAAAATAACTCGCGTCAACAGAAAAAGTTTCGAAGCTTCGGAATTGGTGCTGAACCTGGGACAATTTACAAACTAGGATAAAACAATTCATGACTCAAGGTTTTTTAGTTTATAAAGAATCTGATTCCATAACTCAAAATTGTTCCCTGAAAATCAGATTTTATCTCAGACCGCATAGTGTGGACACATCTGTCCACGGTGTTTTTGCAATCGTTAAAAACTTTTGAATAATATTTTGGATAGCCAAATTTCACCTGATGATTGAAATTAAACATATTTAGGCTTGTACATTTCAGACTTTTGCGAACGGAAAAATAGAATTTTCTGACACTCACATATATGATGCAGTTTGACCCGTAGATTACGATAGTGTAATAAAAATTTTGAAAGAAGAGACACGTTTGGGCGCTAGAGAGCCTTTTGTAAGCACGAAAAGAACCAAACGGGAGCATAGTTCTGACGTCATGTTACGTCATAGACCACCAAAAGTCTGAAATGGGTCAATATACTTTTTTATATTTAATTGTTTTAAATTAAATGTGGCCAATAAGCCAAGACCGACGATCGGCGGTGTAGGGTTAACCATATTCGTTATATATTTCCACAAATTCTAGTACAAAACCGAAACGTCAGGATATTTTATTGATACAGGGAATTTTTATATTCGTTCTTTGTAACAGTTACATAACGCCCGGAGCTCATGAATATGGGATTTGTTTATATTTAAAAAAATGCACAATTAATGAATTTCTCAATTGAGCACCCACACACACGCTCATTGGCTAAGGGAATCTGAGCGTGCTCTATCGATTGGCCTCCCTCTTGGTCATCGTAGTATTACGATTCGCCAATTGATACACTTCTTGAAAATCACGTATTTATAAGGTCCGGGCCTTATCCGGTAAACGCAATCACTTAGTTTTCGTTATATTCATTTTATTGTATGAAACTGGCTATCTGTTCGCCGGGATATATGTATTGTGGAAGATCTAGCTAAAATAAGTGTTCAACATACAATATATATACTAAGTTCTAGTACTGTACCTTATGTTTAATATTATATGAAGACTACAAATTTTGTGAGTTTTGATGCACAAAAACATCAGCCTCTCTTACAATTCAATGATTGGCTAGAAATGGATAATGACTCCTTTCATCTCATATAAACCACTCAGCCAATCATCGATCAGAGATTGCGAGAAGATCAATTTGAATCCAAAAAAAAACTATACTATTCTTATAATATTCGAAATTAATAAGAAAAAAAAATCAAACACTTAACCCTTTGTTCTCAGAAAGTCCAATAAAAACTGATCGGCATCCTGCACCAGTTCACCCGTTGCTCTAAATATGCAATATACTTGGGATTTTGTTTTAATTAATTGTGTATATAAATGCTCAATTTATATTTAATTGATATCTTGTTATAAATCTAAGTATTTGCTTTAGGTTAGTTTTATAGAACTTTTTTTAATAATAATAAACATTATTAACAAACGTTATCAGGTCATGATGAGTTCTTCGTTGGCGTTTTGGCTGGTCTTAAATATAAAATAAATTTGTGAGACATACACTACATAACCATTTATCTAACAGAGTTGGGTTATCTTAAAACTTTTTTGACCGAAATGTATCGTAAATTCCAATTATCTAACCAAACGTCATACCCAATTATTTTAACAAAATTTAGTTGTCATAACACTTTTTTAGCAAAACAGTTGGTAAGATAACTAGTTAGGTGTGTTATTCGACTGGTTTAGCCTCCTGAAAATCGGCTGAGCGTTTCTAGAATAGAGCAATTTTCTTCTTTTTTCTTGCAATGGGGTGCTCCTATTGGCCAATATCATTTTAAAATATGCCGACACGGTATACTAGAAACGTGCAGCCGATTTTCATAAGACTAAACCGGTATGAACAATGCGACTTATTCACCCTTAAAAAGTGGAGTTGATTGTAAGTTACTATTTTAAGTTAAATGTAAAAATATCTCTATCTTGGAAATGCTTTTGACAAGGAAATTTGAATTTCATGAGTTCAAATTTGATATACACCGCCTGTCTACGGAAGTTAACGCCACGGAACTTAACAGAAATCACGGAACTTAACAAAAATCACGGAACTTAACAGTTTTTTCGCGACAACTTTTCCGCCTACGCCATACCCACGGAACTTAACAAGAATCACGGAACTTAACAAAAATCACGTAACTTAACACCTTTTTTCAAATTGTTTTGTTAATTTACGTACATNTTGTATATAAATGCTCAATTTATATTTAGTTGATTTCTTTTATAAATCTAAGTATTTGCTTTAGGTTAGTTTTATAGAACTTGTTTTTTTTAGTTTTTAATAAACATTATTAACAAACGTTATCAGGTCATGATGAGTTCTTCGTTCGCGTTTTGGCTGGTCTTAAATATAAAATAAATTTGTGAGACATACACTACATAACCATTTATCTAACAGAGTTGGGTTATCTTTAAACTTTGTGGACCGAAATAATAACAAAATTCAATTGTCATAACACTTTTTGAGCAAAACAGTTGGTAAGATAACTAGTTAGGTGTGTTATTCTATGAACAATGCGACTTATCCACCCTTAAAAAGTTGATTGAATTACAGTAACTTAAAGTTACTATTTTAAGTTAACTCACAGGGGAAGTGCGTGTAAATAGACACGCAACTGGTTTTTTCGTCGATTTAAGGCATATGGACGCCCCGTAGGGCAAAACGGGTATTGGTGACCCCCCCCTCAACTTTTCGAGAAAATTCGATTGACGGTGTTTTTTTGCGTAGGTTGAAGATTTCAAGCAGCTGTCTAGGGGGCCCTGATGGCCAAAATCAATTTCTGAATACTCAGATCGACGTAGTTTGACTAGCTCTACAACTTGGTTTTGCCAGTTTTTTGAATTATTGCGAATTATTGTTATTTTTTAAATGCTTGGTTATTTACACGCATTTTCCCCCTACGGCCCGTAGGCTACGGGTTCCCAAAAACTCCTTCCCCCTGAGAGTTGAATGTAAAAATATCTCTATCTTGGAAATGCTTTTGACCAGGAAATTTGAATTTCATGAGTTCAAATTTGATGTATATAAATCTCAAAAAATTAGAAAGTGAACGCCAAAGAAAAAAAATAAAGGCTGGTATTAGGCCTCGGGTTGGGCAGTTGTTAACTTACTTGATGATAAACTGTTAACCGTAACGTTAGATAGAAGAACAACAAAAAATATTCCGATAAAATTGTGACCCATTACTATAAAAGACTCCAATGAACTAAAGTTTTCGCTTTAAACACAAGGTTAACCTATGGGATGTCAATACGAGGTTATAGATATAAATTAATTTTGGTAAGTTTTTCAATGATATGTCGTATTCAACCAAACGCCTTTCGTGACAGTTCAAATAATTTAGATTGTGTCTTTTAGACATAAATAACACCACCTAACTACGTAAGTTACCAAATTCACGTAAGTTAACAAAATTCATGTAAGTTAACAGTCTGCTCGCGACAAATTTTCCGCCTACGCATTACCCATGTAAGTTAACAAAATTCACGTGAGTTAACAAATGTAAATTAGCACCTTTTTCCCAAATGTTTTGTTTATTTACGTACGTACTTGGTACACCATGATGTACTTTGGAAGGTGGTGTTGGTAATTGTCAGAGCGAAAAAAAAAAGAAAAAATTTTTGGTGAAATTTGCATCGAGCTTCCGGAAAGATCCTAGACAAATTCATGTCTTTTAAAAATGATGCACCGGAGCAGATCGTCGTTTTATATTCTATATATTTTTATGATTTATGACATAAAAAAAATGCTAAAAAATCATGTCTTTTCACACTTTTATTTTGGATACAGACCTCGGAACCCTATGCATAAGCTATACCGCTGAAAGGACTAAATTAGTGGATTATCCTCAACTTTAAAAATCTCTATTTATCTCAATTGTTAAGTGTTTTTTGTCGTTTTCTTTATTTTTACGGTAAAATATGATATCTTTGATATCAAAAATAATGGAAATCATCGAATTTTATTTTGAAATTTGAACGAATTCTAGAAAATGAGGCCTAAATTCACGTAAGTTAACATTTTTGTCAATTTTTGACAAAAAGCCTGAATTCGCATAATATATAATTTATATTTTTATAAAAACTTGGTAATAAAATAAAAAAAAACATCATAAAAATTGTCAACATATGGGGACACCAACCATATGAGTCATAGGGCCTAAAATCTGTCAAGATATGGGATTTTTGTCTAGATATGGACAATACAACTGTAATTGAAAAGCTCTAGTCTTATTTTTTCGCAGACTTAACGTTTTAAATTACAAAAAAAAACGAATAACTCAGTTGAAATTAATTTAGCAATTTCATCTTCATTACCAAATTAAAGGAAACTTCCGTCGACCTTGTCATTGGTAATGATCGGATTTGGCTGACCAAGCTAGGCATAGTGTATGTATTATTTGAAAAAAACTAACAAAAGCAATTTGCAGCACGAAAACTAAAAAAACAAACAGTGTTCTCTATTCCGCTTCTCAAAACTATTGCAGGTCAAAACTAGGACAGTCCAGGACAGCTCATTTTTATTTTTGACCTGGAGACGACAATCCAGGACAGCTCATTTTTTTGTTGCTTCGCGAAAGTTCAGGACCGCTCATTTTCTTTTATGAGCTGGAGAATACAGTCCAGGACAGCTCATTTATATTTTTGACCCCAAAAGGACAGTCCAGGACAACTTATTGTATTTTGGAGCCCGAGACGACAATCCAGGAGTGTTCATTTTTATTTTTGATCTCGAAACGATAGTCTAGGACAGCTCTTTTTTATTCTTGAACTCAGGAACACAGTCCCGGACAGCTCATTTTAATTTCTGAGCTCAAAAAGATAGTCTAGGGTAGTTTATTGTAATCTTTGAGCTCGATACGACAATTCAGAGAAGCTCATTATGATGTTTGCGCTCGAGGGGACAGTCCAAGATAGCTATTTTTGAGCTCGACAGGCCAGACCAGGACAGTTCATTGTTTTTCTTTAATTATGCCGAGCCCTGGTCAGTACACTGTGTACTCGGGCTTGATCCAACCAGGTATTTTTTGTTTTTTTATCAGCGACTTTACGTACTGCAAACAAAATTCGTTGAATACAGCTGAGTCCTTACGACTAATATCAGTTTTGTTTTATTTTCCGAGTGAAATTTATTAAGTTCGTCGAAAATTTGACTTAAAGCCTCACCAAATACTATTCGTCAACATCAATCATTATATTTAAATTATTTCTCCAGCGGGCGTTTTGCCGGCCAGTTTGAATAATTTATAATTTCGAGGGTAATTTTCGGCTCCGGATTTCGGCTCAATTACTGTTCGAATAAATTAACTTCAGAGATTCATTGACGTTCAGAGTAAATAAACGGTTTTGAAATTTTTGATCAAAAAAAAATGGAAGTAAAGCCAAGTGAGAATAAATTCGAAATTAACAAGATCCCATGCATTATTGCGATAAATAGGGAGAACAATAATACCACACAAAATTTTTTAACTCTTATACTCAGCGTTTTACATTTATTTCCGCTGGTTCTTATTTCGTATTTTCTAGATAGCCAAACTCCTGTTTTTTCCGCACGTTAAAAACTCAAATATCGCCCTTGAGAAAATACGGGGGAAAAGACGGCGGAACTTCATGTAAAACGCTGAGTAGGTCTAATATAACCAACTGGGCGGGAAAATTCTTTGCCAACTTATGATTATCAAACTATATTGTATACATATAGGGGGTAGTGCAATTCCGGGACAATTATGTTATTAAAAAAACTTTCGCGTATTGCATTTCAAGTCCATTTTCGATACGATTCCAATGTTAATATCATTATTAAAATGTTAAATAATTAGGAAGCTTTTTTAATAAATTATCCTGAATCAAAAATACAATTTTGAGTATTTTTTTAAAGAGAACTATCGATGAAACAGTCTTCAGAACAGCTTTAACAACTACTGGTGTGGGTCGCCAGTTTGTCACCGAGCTTGACGCGGGTCTTACAATGGATAAGACCGAGTACTGTTTTTAACCTACAAGCAAAATTTGCTCGGTGACACTTTTTTGCTCACTCCAGTACAAGGGGCGTCCGGACGAGTACCGGACTCCGTCGCGTCCAAGTACCATACGGTTTCCTATTTGAAAAAGGCGTCCCTTAATTGGTGACGCCGGTCTTTATTTGAGAAACTGTCCTTTACTTGGCGGGCCTCAGGTTAGGGGCCCCTATAGTAAGCTTTCATTTGATGTTTTTTCGTTGGAAAAAATCGAACACGAAAATCAGACTTGATATTTTATTAATCGAAAGGATAGAAATGTTCTCCTTGATAGACAATGCGCCGATTGAAACTGTACAGTACTACACGGTTACCAGCACCCTAAAAGTGCAAACGTTAACTGCACTGGATGACCTGAAGGTTGCTGATAATTGCAATTGCGCAATTCAAGAATGCATTCACACCGAGGAGAAAATTCCAACCGGCTTTCAGCGAACTGTCACACAAAAAATGCAATAAATAGTGATTAAAAAGTGGTTGGAACGATTTGTATGTCCATTTGGAAATCAAAGCATTCATAATTCTGTGCTACTATGATGTCTACAGGGGGTAGTCCAATTTCGTAACGGTTTGCGATTTTGACGAAAATATCCCAGGAATGGACTTTGTGTTTTCCGAAATGGGACTTAAAAATCATTTTCTGAAATCAAAAGTGTCCCATAATTTTACTACTCCTTGTTGGCATAACCTCAATATGTTTTCTCCATTTTCACGTTTTTAGTTTGTCGTGAATGCCTTATACACCGTGTAGCCAGTTATCTTACTTTAATTGGAGCTCAAAAATAATTAAATAATCCAATTTTGGCAAGTTAACTTGATACCTAGTGTATTTTAACCAATTAATTTGGTGTTTTTTTTAAGTTTTCACTTTTTTTAGAAGTATACTGATTTTAGATAAGAAATGCAACGGGAAAAATATGAATTCCAAAGTTTGTCGACGACGATGCAGAGCGTAACCCCTAAAGCTTCCGAACGTTCAACAGCGAGTCTGCGATCGACCCCCTCGAAATATTTGGAACAGGATCAAAATGACCGTGAAGTTCAAAAACTTTCGCAAACACAATTGGAAAACCAAGTGATTGAATCAAACCAAAAGTGAGCTCATTTATCCTTTTTTTCTAATTCAAAACTTTCTAGTATTTTAAAAAAGTTTTCCTGGTTTTTCAGAGTTTTTGAAAGCTTTCCTAAGCTTTTCAAAGTTTTTGAGTAGAACGTTTTTTTTTTTAGTCTGGATGTTGCTGCCCGAATAAAAGTCGTAACCCGCGTACAACTGGCCAATGTTAAAATCGGAACTGATTGTGTCTGCAAAGATTATGTAACCAAAAGATAACGGCGCATACACAGAGAATGTGATAATTTGGTTTCTCTTATAACATACGACTGATCCTAATAAGATGGTCAAAATAAATTTAAAAAAAAACTGTATATTATCTACTGATTGGGTCACCACGTGAATTTTGCTAGAAAAAAAAATAAACTAACAATTTGGTACTTGACATGTTAAGATTGGTACTATTTACAAACGTTTCTTCCGCGAACGAATAATGAGTCATTCAGAATTTTTAAGTTTCCGGTATCAGCCAATTAACAGCTGACTTGTATTAAACCCCCAAAAGCGAATTCGTGGCAATTTGCACGAAAATGATTGAATTTGAACAATTGATGACAAACGGGTCTAACCGAGTTTCTTAAAAAATCGGAAATGATTTTGGTTGCTTGTAAAATTACCTTATACAAATTTATGTAACTAATTGTAAGTACCTAGTTGTATATACGGTATATACGGTATATTCTTTTCTAGAAACGAAAATTATAAACACATTTTATTAATCATTATGCTAACAACACCGTTCGGCGCAATTATTCAAAAATTTCCCTCTACACATTAGTATTGACGCACTCCATTTTGAGTTAACTCCTATGGTATTTAATCCGTAGAGAGACAATCGTACAAATTTGCAGAAACCGACCTTGTGCCAATTTTTACAAAAAAAAATCAGTTCTGTTTTTTTTTTTTATATTTTTCCTCATGGAATTTCACTACACCCGTATTTCAGCGATTTTCGAAGTTCGGTTTATTAGCATTTTTTGTCAATATAGGGCGTTTTGTGCAAATTTGCACATTTTTTCCACCTGGGAGTTAAGCGAAAATTATGCATTACGAAATAAAATGATGAATTTTGAAAGAAGGGTGATCGATTGGCCCAAGGAATAATTTTTAACAAAACAAGTAATTAGCCGAAGACTTTGTGTAATCGCCAATTTGACCTTTACAATGGAAGTTTGGTCAATTAGCCCTTTAATTAATTACTTTCCGCTAATTGTCAAATTAATTACCAGCAGAATCCCAAACAAGCATGTCCCGAAGCCCTAATGAGCTATTTTTTGATTCTCGAAAAAATGAACAAATAAGCGTTCTTTGAGGGCACACCAGACAGTAAGCGAAAGCGAATGGCGAATAATGGATATCCATTTTAGATACGAAAAACAACCCCTTTTATGGCGTTTGATTAATTGGATGTCAAAAATAAACCGAGTAGGCCAGTTTAACACTAATTGATCTGCAGAGGAAAAAAATCAAACAAAAACAAACAATGCTAACTATACATCTAAAACTGGTCCATACATCATATACTCGGGTATATTTGAATTTTGCGTAAAACTCGGGTATATTTGAGTTTTCCGAAAAACTCGGGTATATTTGATTGTTCCGAAAAACTCGGATATATTTCAACTCGGTTATATTTTAGTTTCTCAAAAAACTCGTGTATATTTGCATTTTTGGAAAAAAAACTCGAGTATATTTGAGTTTTCTGAGAAACTCGTGTTAATATGAGTTTTCTGAGAAACCCGTGTAAATATGAGTTTTCCGAGAAACTCGAGCTTACTTCAACTCGTGTATATTTGAGTTTTCTGATAAAGGTGCCAGAGCTTTTCGTCTTTGTTACTTTTCAATGATAATTTTTGTCCAGAATAAGTCTTCAGAAAACACATTTCCAACCGATTTTTTGTGGAAAAAAGGTTTGGACGAAAACCGTTTTGGACGAAAAATGTTTTTGACGAAAAGCTCCGAAACCTCCGATAAACTTGGGTATATTTACCCGATATTTATGGGGTATATCCTATCAAGTAAGGAGTGCGCCCGGGCGCTAAGTACAGGTAACCTATCATTACTTGGTGCTCCCATCTCAAAATGAATATTTTTCTGGTTCTACTACACTCCGTGCGCTGTTATCTTGCAACTATCGTACACAAAAAAAAATCACAAGATAACGGCGCAGTGCGGGAGGGTCTGCAATATAACGCAACCAACGGAAGCACAAATATATTATGGACCATAAATTATGGTAATTTTAGAGTTGTGTATTATTGTTACTTTTTTATTAAACAAATGAAACAAAATTGACTTCTTGGGAGTAAAGGTTTTTGCCAAAACTTATTTAACAAAAAGAGCATGCAGGAGTTAACGGCGGTCCTTGTAATAACCGTATTTTTGGGGTCGAACAGACAGTAAGCGAAAATAATGGATATCAAGTTTAGGGTAAAATCCCTTTTATGGCGTTTGATTAATTGGATGTCAAAGCTAAACCAAGTAAGCCAGTTAATTATCGGCTAATTGATCAGCAGGAAAACAAAACAAAAAAACACCAAAAAAATAAAACCGCTAAGGGCGTTCTAATTGTATTCTCACACTCTCATTTGCATCCGAGTCATTAAGTTATTTGAAAGAACACGCCCGTTTTTTTTCGTTAATTGACGAAAACAAAATAAAACGTAGAACAAAAATTAAACAAAAAAGTTGATACAAAATAAAATAAATATGTATGACGAAATTTCGTCGGATGAAAACTCAAACAGAAGCGAGAAGCCACTTACTTCATTTCGAATCATTGATATTTTGTCAAGGAAAAAGGTAGAAACCCTACATTTGATATAAATTGAGATTTTTACGAAGCTTTTTTTTTCTTAAACTGACACAGCTCACTTATAGAGTTCGTAAAACTACGATTTGATTTATAAAATGTTGATTTTAGTTAGAGAGCTTGACCCGCGATGAAATAGACCAACTTCGCCGTTTTGTGGCCGACATTTTGTTACGTAATAATGGCCAGATAACGGCGTAGTCTTTAATTATAAGGTTTTCCGGAAAAGTATTGCTCAAAATTTCGGCCAGATAAAGGAAGCGGGAATTCCGTCCAGATAACGGCGCAGGGGGTGTAAATAATTTGTTTTATCAAAATAACCTTATCAGATTTTTCCGATAAAAAATTTCCGAATAATTATTGGACAGTTTTTCTATCTTTTAAAAAGTAAATTTGGAAATGATATTGAGAAGACTGATTTCGAATCGGCGGAAGAAGTCGAAGAAGTAGATGTCGAAAATGATGTTGTAAAAAAAGATGAGCAGCTTTTGTGGCCAGCTTGGGTATATTGCACGAGGTAAGTTTTCAAGAAATCGAAAATCATAGTCTGAACTTGTTTCTAGATATAGCGATCGACCTTCAGCCGGCCCCCGAGCCAGAAGGTCACGAAAAAAGGACGGCCATAAAAGACCTCGAACTGCTTTTTCCTCAGATCAGTTGAAAGCTTTGCAGGTACGCAAAAAATTTGTATTGCAAAAAACATTTATTATATTTCTATGCTATCATTTAAACTACACCAGCTTTGCACTTCGTCGGTCAAAAAATGTTCAAATAAGTGCAAATTGTCAAAATAAGTGCACAGTGTGTAGGCGGAATATCTGGAAAACTCGAAATTTTTTGTCCAAATAAGTGCACGGTGGTCGGGGCAAGTTCTAGACTGTTTAGAAGTTATGTGTATGTAAAATAGGGGATTTTTAAGTGCACGGTTGAGCGGGTTCTAGAACATTTCAAATTAAAGTGTAGCAAAACAAGGACATTTTTTGTCCAAATAACTGCACGATCGGGTAAGGCTCTAGGTTGTTTCAATTTTGTTACCTAATGTTATGAATCTGACGAAAAAATGTAAAATAAAACGCAAAATGGGAAGCAAGAAAAAATCTCAAATCTCCCATCATTGAATCATTCAATTTGAATGAAAATACGTGGTTTATATCATACATTTTAATACGTATCTTACGTAATAAAACCTCCAAAGGCTTCTTAACCCTACTTAGCCGACGCAGCGGCATAACCGCATTAGTCAAACGGCCTTTAAATAGGCCGTTTATGTAAAGAATTCTCACATAAAAATAAAATTTAACGATTGACAAATTTTATTTGTTGATTGCAACGTCTGATTCCTAATTCATATTTTTGAAAAAAAAACATAAAACTATTTTTTATTAACCGCTAGGACGACCAATGTGCTAAAGGGTCAAACATGTGTTTAAACATGCACATCACGCCTAAAGGGGCACCTGACTATTTATAGTCTATTCGGCTAAGAAGAGTGAAAAAAAAAAAATGGTGGGAAAACGTGCAAAATATGTAGTTTCGTTTTTGTTTCTTAAAAAAAATTTTCGTAAAAAAGTTTGTTTGTTTAGCTGTAACAGCGGACGAGAGTCAAAAAATATAGATTTGTTGATTTTCTTGTCAACATTTCGAATAAACTAAAATCTAAAATAAACTCGAGCAATTATTGGACTAACGTTGATTTGCTGAAAAAATCCAAAACTGTTTTCCGTTTTAAAAATCTTCATCCGTTTGGATTTTATTCACGATTAAAGATGAACGGCCCATGTATTGCCTGTTCGGCTAAGGAGAGTTAATTGTCAAATGAAGATTTTCTCTATAATGAGAAAGTGGTAAAACATTTATGGGGTATGTACAAGTTTTACAAAAATCTAATTTGCTATTTTTTCTATTTTTATTAGTTAACAACTCAATTTACCCATCCTTAATTTTATTTTGTAGGACGAATTCGAAAAACATCAATATCTAACGGAAGAACGGCGTATTATTCTGTCGAAAGAACTCGATTTGAGCGTCTCACAAATTAAAGTATGGTTTCAGGTAAGACAATAAACGCACTTAATTATTTCGGCACAACTGGATTCGGCCAAATACAGAAAAGGGAAACCTGAAACGGGTTTATTTTTTAAACAAGATTAATTTGTGGGCATTTTTCACAGTTGCCAAAAATAAATTACGCCTACCGAAAATAATACTATTTTTAGGTTTCCCCCTTTTTCCGTTTGAGCCCCTTTGTAATCGCCCAAATGACGTTATTACCGTTGTGCGCTCACGTAAACCTCGAAAAATTGGGACCCACAAAATTTTTTGTCAGTTTTATGCACATTGTGCACACTGTATGTATAATTTGTACAACTGGTTTTACTGGTATTTATCGGTAATAGACAATATGATATTAAAACTGTCGGTTTCATATCTCCAACAAGTGTATTAAACTGCACAGATTAGTGTCCAAATCAAACATTTAATTCAAAGAAAAAACTTTCAGAACAAAAGAGCCAAAATCAAAAAAATATCTGGAGTACGAAATACACTTGCGGCTCAGTTAATGGCGCAAGGACTGTACAATCATTGCGCCGCCGAAGATTCAAATTTTGCAGTTAATTAAATTAAGAAAAAAACAATATATATATATATTATTCGTTACTTCAACCACAATACTTCAATGCTCAACAGATTCAATAAACTTTAGTTGCAGATGTCATTTGTTTTTAATAGCTTTAAAAATATAATAATTTAGGACCGGTCCGTCCCGTTGTTTACAAGCTTAATGATGACTTATTATTAATAAGTTATTAATGATTAGCAACATAGATTATGGATTGAATGGTCTAACCGAAAAACTATATAACGAATACGCAGGGTGGCCCTTTAACCATAAAATATACAAATTGCTTAACATAAATGTTGACCATTTTATACAATAAGTACACGCTATGCGCTGTTATCTTGCAATTGTCCAAAAAAAAAGTCCGAAAGACAACGGCGTAGTGCGCAGGCGTCTGCAAGATAACCCAACAAACGAGATCAAAAATATACATATTATGGTCATTTCAAAATTTGAAATTCAAATGCTATCTCTCGGGGCTCCATTAAATTCTAAAATGCAAGATTATAATTTGTATAACTAAAATTGTCAATTCAATTATTGTAAGAAATGTTACATTTTAATACGTAATGCTAAAAATTTTATTTCAAATGTAGGCTGCAGGATAATGACGCAGTGGCGGATCGTAGACTTCACCACGCGAAAATATTTTGGAAAAAAACCGTTCTAGAACTCGCTACGGACATTTCCGGAACTTCATTTTTCAACATTTTTTTACTAACTTTTCGAGTTAGTTTGTATATAGTTTAGCCTATACTGTATAGGAATTTAAACGCAGAAGTCGCAAATGTGGTACACCAGTTGTACAGGTATCTTTCGTACTACCTATTCTCAGTTATCTTTCATTTTCGGTTATATTTCATCATTTTTGCAATAAACTGCTCTAGACTTAAAATCTGTTTGATTTCTTACAATGTCGTTAGACCCCAATAATTACGTAACGCCTATTTTCAGTTATCTTTGATTTCGTAAAAAAACACGTATTTCGCAATACTTTCGAGTTACGTAATGCCTGTTTTCAGTTATCTTTCTTTTTATACACAAAAAAGACGTATTGCGCAATATGCGCATGTTACGTAATGTCTATTTGCAGTTATCTTTCATCGCCTACGTAATTTCAACCATACGCCTACACAATGTACGTTTATCTTTCATTTAGGAGCCTATTTTCAGTTATCTTTCGTCATCTTCGACATGGTTTGCGAAAGATAACCGTACAACTGGTGTATTAGTCCGTACTGCGGCCGATGTAGTAACATGTACGGCTGCTGTATAACAGGGGGTCGCGATAAAATTTGGACGTAATATTCTCAATAAAAAAAAGTGACACAATTTGTGATTCTATTTGAGTTGTGTGTCAAGAGAAGCTATCCCGTTGCAACCAGCCAATCAGCGCCGCCTCTCATCTAACCGCTCAGCCAATTATCACCCGCCTCTCGCTTGGCATTTTTTTCAAATTGAGCTAGCCCCCTCACACTAGATGTGGTGGGGGAAATGAGAATATTTTTTCTCGAGAATATTACGTCCAAATTTGATCGCGACCCCCTGTTATAAAACATATAAACAAATTGTATTATGTTCTTCTACTTACTAGAAGTACTTGGCAAAAGGAGAACAATTGATTGTTCTTTACAAAAATTTCTTGAATTCACAATGACGAGTTGTCAATTTGTTTGGTCAACAAATCAAATCGGTGTCGTAAAATTATGAACAAAACTTCACATTTTCATGTCCTTATTTTTTTCTTTGTTGAATTGATTCATTTTTTTATGATGAGTGTTTATTGGTCAGTGTGGGTTAATGTTTCTGATGAGTCAGAGGAATAGGTTTAATTAAACAACCTCGGGGAAATACAGAGATTCACATTTTTTAGAGAAAATAGAAGATTTGAATTTGTCGACGAAAATATTTTATTATGACAGAAATGGAATTTGTGAAATCGGCAACTATGCTAAGGTGGTTGTTTGAAAAAAATAAAGATGCAACTTATAGGTAGTTTTTTAGATCGTTAACTATTGATATTTAATTAAGTAGGATAATTTATTTATTATTTAAATTAAGCAGGATAATTTTAACATAAAGCTATTGAGTCAAAAGTGTACTGTTTAGGACTCTACCACAGCCAACTGGCCTTGTCCGTTCGAGTTAACTGTCTTCGGCAGTTCGTCACCTGGACAGGCGAGGCCAGCCCATTAAAGTTAATACCTCAAAACTTTCGAGTCAGAAGGCCAAAAGAGGCCAGCTCATTTCGACTTTGAGCGGAAAATGCCAGGCAAGGACAGCTCATTTTTATTTTTAACTCAAAACGCCAGGTGAGGACAGCTCATTTTTATATAATATAACAATTTGTTAAACTCGAGAAGGCGAGGAAAGTCTTTATTTTTATGACTAATGCGGACACTGAATATGCCACGGTGCTGTCCGCTATTATAGTAGTCAGTGTTTTATAATTATTTTCTGTTGACAGGCAGGTCGCGCTTGTTTAGCTAAATCGCCTACGCATGAAGCCATTAATAGGCATATTTGTCGTTAACAGACAGTTTTTTTAATTGTAGGCTGTTAACGGCGCACCTTGTGTATATAATGATTGATCATCTAACTATACCACCTTACCATTTGAAAAAACAACATTCGAAATAACTATTTGCATTTGAAATAACACTTTTTATGCCTAAAATTTTTCAACGTTTACACCTACGCAGACTGTGCGTACACCTACGTAGTACGCACTAGTGAAAAAACTCTGTGAAAACCCATATTCCTAGTCCGACCAACCAAAAGGGAAGCCATGTTTGGATTCTACTCACAAACATAGACCAGACCGATTGGCCGGCCATTTTGTATGATCTAAAAAACGAATAGCTATTTGGAGTCCAACGAGTTGAATGTGAGTTTTACTTCTTTGTACAGAACCAGCGCTCTTATCGCATCCAGATTGATTGATGATAAATTAACGCATTCGAATGTTGCTATCCTTGGTCGAAATACGTCTTTCACCTATTCAGCTTTTGTGAGTACCTATTTTATATCTACTACACCAGGTGCGCCGTTATTTTTCACTGGTCTCCGCTCGTACCGTCATGTTTCATTTTTTTAATTTTTTTTGTGAAACATAACGGCTCATCCGATGTAGTATAGTACATATTGCAATCAACCGTTGTTAAAATTGAATTCCAATAAACCCCGGTCAAAGAAAAATTTGGAAAAAATTAGGGCTTGAGACAAATGCGGGTAAAAATGGAATTCGGTTAAATCTCGGGTCAGAATTGTCATTAGGGTCAAACAGCGTAAGGATGCGTTCCTGCAAACCCCGCTTGGGGGATGAATCAACGAGAGTTTCTGTCCAAAGACGCTAAGCCTACGAATGTATTCTTAAGTGTTTGTACAGAAACAATGAAACTAAACTCTTACCCGTAAGAGAGGCAGATTCGTTCTGGCCTAGTGGCTAGAATCTGCTTCGCTCGGGTGAGCAGTCCACGTGAGATCTCTCGCTTAAACCTACATCTCAACCCACTCGGCTCGGCCCGGGAAAATTCCCGCGCCGCGCTGTGTTGGGTTGAGATTTGTCTGAGCGTCTGTGCTCGCTCACTATGCAGCGAGCGCGGACAAACTCAGCCTTACGCAGTTTAACTTAAACTCGGATTTAGAATAAATTATTGGGTGAATCGGGTTAAATTCGGGTAAACATAAAAATTCGTGTTAAAATCGGGAAATAAAATAAAAGTCGGGTTGGGATCGAGTTGGACGACGTCAAATTCAGAGTTTCCCTGACTCGAGTTGCAACCCGAGTTTTTGCCGGACTCGGGTAAGAGACGGGTAAGTAACCCGGGTTTTTAACCGCGGGTACGGTATCGGGTAGGGTAATAATATTTTCATAAAAGTCCAACTCGGTGTAATAGAGAATCAGTTCAACTACTTAAAGACAGGGAACCAAGTAAACCGTGTACGTAATAAGTTAACATTTCGTATAATTCATCAATTTGATTTCCGAATTCACTTCAATTGCGTTCGAAATTTATCTAATGCTAATGTTAATCGTATTTGATCGATTTCAGGGTGAAAATGTCTTATCCGATTATGTAAATCAGCAAATTATGTCTTTTAGATGACGTGTGTTATGGTGGGTAATCCCTCTTTATGTTTGGATACTCAAGAACGGAACACTTTTTCTTTAATGACTTCTGTGAATCCAAAGGTCGGTTTTTCCAACAACGTTGCTCAGGGTTTGGTATGCCCTAACTTTTATAAATATATATATATTTTTTAGGCAAAATTGAATTTCCTTTTTTATGAAAAGTGATCATATATTTTTTTGTTTTTTTTTTCTCAAAATAATGGGATAAATCTCGTATGTGTGTTTCAAAAACCGATAAGGTCGTATTTATTGATCAACAGTTTTTAATTGATGACCTTGACCTCTCTCATCTGGAATGCATTGAACTGGTTATTTCACATGGTGCATCTCAGTACAAAGTAAACACAAATGCTACAGGAGTTGTTTTACAATATTAAAAAAAAACAAAATGATGAAAACGAATTTGCAAAAGTACCATACATTTGGAACTTCAAATATTTAAAAATCTTACAGGATAAATAATTTTGCGAAAATCAAATCGAAAACGGGAAAATATCCAGCGTGCGAAGTTTTAGTCAATCCAAGTACCTGAGAGGTCGGCAGAATTTGTACCCTTGTCCGCGGACAAGGATAAACACGGGTTACTTTCAATGGTAGGGTATGGAAGGGTACATTTTTTTTTCACTCTGTAACCCGCAATTTTACCCATTATCCGCGGGTAATTAACCTTGCTCGGGCCAATTCCTGCCGACCTTTGCCTGGAGCTCAGTTTTTTCATGAATTTATTTTCATGAATTTCGTCTAGTAAATTTATTTTTGTCCTTCAGGGCGATCAATCGGATTTTTGACATTTACTCATCACGCTGTAATTCTATATGAAGGAACCCAAAATAAAAAGGTTTTTAATTATTTTAAAGATTTTTTTTTATTATTTATAGACTATAAATTATAGTTTTTATTGTTTTAAAGAATTTTAGTTACTTACAAAAATTCAAATTATTTTAAAGAATTCTTATTTTTTTTAAGAATTTTAGTTTCTTTGAAGAACTTGAATTATTTTAAAGAATTTGGATTACTTTAAAGAATTTAACACAGCGGTGAACTTGCGAGTAAAAATATTTATGTTTATCTCGTGTATATAAAACTTTGTAAAACACGAAGGAAGTGATTGATCTCATGTCCTATACAGAAAATGTTGATGAATCTGCAGCAATTTCCCGTGTTCATAAACTCGAAGAAAAAACAAATACCCAGCAAGTGTTAACCTATGGGAGTACGTCGGGCTCTACTGGCAAGCCGAAAATTATTGTCTATAAAAATCAAGCGCCGACAAAACTGTGGCAATTTCAAAACGATCTGGCGCCAAATTTGAAGACCGTTTTTAACTTATTCACCAAATTCGGCTTTTCCGACGCGTTGAAATTGATCAAAACTGGAAAGATAACAACAGCTGCACAAGGATTAAATTTTAATGGATTTATTTTGTATAATATCTTACTTATTGTCAATGTCGTCCCAGGAAAAAAACGTAGTGTTATGTTAGGAATGGTTTACAAATTATTGGCATCCGAAAAATGAGCCTTATAAATGTAGAGCAGTGTAGGCTCTCACCATGCTCTTTTTAATGGTTATAAGGTCAAGTCAGAGGTGAGCAGTTTTTGTACCCTTGTCAGTGGACAAGGGTAACCACGCGTACGCGCGCGCGTAATTTTCAATGGTAGGGTACTGTGGGGTAGACTTTTTTTTTTCTTGGGTAAACTCGGGTACAAATTTTTCAGTACCCGTATTTGTCAGTGGTTGGGTAGGGTACAAAAAATCAATTTTGCCCACCTCTGTTCCCGCCTAACACTACCCAATTATGCTGACATAATTTCCGTAGATTAACAGCTTCTTACGACTACAAATGTTGCGATAACTGCTTGAGGTGTATTACATAGGGTGCGCAGTTATCTTGCGAACTTGGTCCTTGAAAAGTCGCAAGATAAGCGTACGACCGGCAATTTTCGGAAGATAACTGCGCACCCTGTGTATAAGGTCGCTCGCGACAAATTTTATAACCTGACTAAAGACATGAATAAGGTCAACGAATGGCCAAGAATTCTAGAAGAGTGGAAATGCAACCTACTTATCGCTTATAACCCCCGACTTTATGAACTTTTATCACTGGACGACTTTGATGAACGTGATTTGAGCAAACTCACTTTTGTGGTCAGTGGGGGGTCCTACATCAGTCCGGACATGTATAAAAAAATCAAGACCAAGCTTCAAAAACACACAAAATCGAAACACCTTCCAGTTTTAAATAAGTGAGTTTTGTGAGATCGACAAATTACAAAAGTTAGATTGGTATACAGGGGGTCTCAAAAATACTGACTTGTCCTCTTTGCAAACAAAACAGACTTGACCAAACAAACTGAAAGGGCACAATTTGAGACCTTATATGCATGAGTTTTTTGCACTATTATTTTTAAATAGCAATCATGTCTTTTTACACTTTTTTCCTATAAAAGCACGTCTTTTTTAACTTTTTCCAAGCACGTAAGGTCTTATGGTGGAAAATTGTTTTCAAATGTTTATCAGCTGAAGTCATTTTTTTCTTCAAAGTGCATTAATTAAGGTCCAGTCAGCTTTTTTGGTCTGAACTTATAACCAGACTATCTTTGAAGCTCACGGTCACTTAATAACTCCTAGAAGGTCACTCTTACAGTGCTAATTTAATTATACACCCTAGCACGTACGGTTCAACGGAATTGGGAGGCGTCTGTTTCAAAGTTGGTGCGTTTGAAGGAAAAGAGTAATTTCACTAGCGTGGTTGGCAGGAAAATTTGTTAGGTTGTTTTTGAGGTTTTTTTCTAGTTAAAATTAAAATAAAGTAAATTCGGACTGTTTTTACAGACCACAAAAAATTAAATTGGTTGTTTTTACGGTATATAAGGTCAAATCAGCTTTTAAGACCTTGGCCATATAACCATCACCTCCTGTAATATGGTTCGTTTATTCTATGAAATTACCCGTTCAAGACGACGAATTAAAAGCATCGTCTGTGGGAAGAATCTCAATCGCAGGATTCAAAGGTGAAATCCGTTCCCCAGATGGCCGTGTTTTAGGACCCGGAGAAGTCGGCGAGGTCTTCGTCTACTCGCCCATGCGAATGTTGAATTATATTCACGAGATGCATTTGGAACCTCTTGAATGGGTAAAAATTAATTACAGTCCCTGCACCCTAAGCGTTACGCCCAAACGCGTTACGAAATGACGTCATGATCAAAAAACATTCCATAAAAAGTTAATTTAAGACTTTTGAAAGTGCGATTAAATAAAGAAATTACCAAAAAAAAAATACTTTTAACCCCAGAGCACGATTACACCACATGTGCACTTATTTGGACACGTCGTCAGTCAAAAAGTGTCCAAATAAGTGCAAATTGTCCAAATAAGTGCTCAGTGTGTAGGCGGAATAACTGGAAAACTCGAACATTTTTTGTCCAAATAAGTGCACGATCGGGGCAAATTCTAGACTGTTTAAAAGTTTTGTGTATGTAAAATATGGGATTTTTTGTCCAAATAACTGCACGATCGGGCGGGTCCTAGAACATTTCAAATTTCAGTGTAGCAAAACAAGAACATTTTTGTTCAAATAACTGCACGATCGGGTAAGGCTCTAGATCTGACGAAAAATTGAAAAAAACGCAAACGGGGAGCAAAAAAAGAAGTTTCAAATCTCCAACCATTTTTTAAAGTGTCCAAATAAGTGCACAGTGTGTGGGCGTTTTCACGGGAAAATTGTGGACCAAAAAAGTGTCCAAATAACTGCACCATCGGGAACTTTGTCCAAATAAGTGCTGTCCAAATAAGAGCTGTCCAAATAAGTGCTGTCCAAATAAGAGCTGTACAAATAAGTGCTGTCCAAATAAGTGCACATGTGGTGTATTTAATAAAATAATTAAACTTCAGGGCCTTGTCCTTTAATAAAACCGAAGACTATTTTAGTTTTGTTCAGTTTGCAACTGGTGATCGTGGTTACCTGGACAAAAATGGTTACCTTTTTATGGTCGGTCGAATCAAAGAAACCATAAGCCTGAAAAATGCAAAGAAAATCAACGCAACGGTTGTGGAGGAACTCCTTGTCCATTGTGATTTTATCAAAGAAATTTGCGCCAAAGGTGTTGAAAACGATAACGCCTATGATGATTTGCATGTTTTCATAACATCAAGGTAAATTTAGATTAC
>SCLG01000136.1:246251-264695 GCA_004367875.1 Oikopleura albicans
TTTGATTAATGCCAAATCAATTTCTGAATAGTCACATCGACGTAGTTTGACGAGCTCTACGACTTGGCTTTACCAGTTTTTTGAATTATTCCGAATTATTGTTAATTTTTTAAGTGCGTGTTTATTTACACGCATTTTCCCCCTACGGGTTCCCAAAAACTCCTTCCCCCTGAGAGTTAATATAAATACTTTAGATTAATAATCGAGACATTTAATCCCTAAGCGACTGGTCCTAAAAAACCACCACTGAAAATGGCTGAATAGCCGAAATATTTGGTAATGAAGATAGAATTATCATGCTATTTTCATGCTATTCACTGATTTGTATTCATTTTGTACATGTCACTAATCAAACATTTACGTAACTATTGTGTGTATAATTAAAGCGATTTTGCGATAAAATATGTCATATTTGCAATTTTAGTCATTTTGGGCCGTAAAATGAAATAGTCAGAGAAATGCTGTTTTGTCTGTTAAATTTCGTCTCCTATTTGCTAGCCGGATTTGCTATTTTAGCTTTTCTGGTCAAACTGTTTGAATGGTGGGTAGCAATTGACTGCAATCTCACATTGAAACAAATGCTTGCGGCCAAAAATCACAAGGTACTGTCCATTGTATTGTACTTGACCTCATTATTGTTCCGGACAACCTAGGCACTTTCCAGCCTACGCAAAATAATGACTTTCTGTGAATTTTTATTTCAGAGGCAGATTTTTTTTTTCAAATTTTCTATCATTGATAGCCTATCACGTAATGTACCGTTTGAAGTCAAAAATCCGACCTAAAAAGTTGTTTGACAAACCAGATAAGCAAAAAACAGAAATAAATATACCTTGATATGCACGACTGCCGTTATGTGTACGTTTTTCGGGAACTCACAACGCACATCAAGAAGATCGGGACTGTTATACATTCCATGTAGGCTTCGAAGAAAACAAAAATAAATTTATTTACAAAAATATTTTAGTTTGCTTTAGTGGGCGGTGGTTTTTCTGGGTTATGCATCGGCCATTTCTTTCGAATAATGGGATTTGATTTTACAATTATTGAAAAGGGCAACGGTGTCGGCGGAACCTGGTATTGGAACAACTATCCCGGCATCGGATGTGATATCCCTTCCCACTCCTATTCGTTTAGCTTTTTTCGACATGCGGGATGGTCTATGCTCTTTTCTTCCGGAAAAGAAATTTTCGACTATTGCACAGATTTTTGGCACCAGTCACAATTGCAAAAATATACACGATTTGAAACTATTGTTGTTAAAGCCAAGGTTGAAATAATTTACATAGGGTGCGCAGTTATTTTGCGACCTTCGTCCTCAAGAACTTGCCAGATATGCGTTTCTTCGCAAGATAACGGTTTAATGCGTAGGCGGAAACACTGAAATAACTCAGACCATGCATGAAATTTCTAGATAATCGCACGAGTTAGTTTTTTTTTGTTTTTTGCTGGGCAAAGTTTGCCCCACTATCAGTTTTTCACATTTTAACCCTGGTTGAAGCTGTTTGGGACAAATCGGAACTTATGTGGAATTTAACTCTAAAGAACGTGAAAACAGAAGAGCTGAAAATAGAAAAATTCACCTTTTTAGTCAGCTGCATTGGTGGGTTACACATTCCATATGTGCCGAATTTTACAAATCGACAAAATTTTAAAGGAATCGCTTTCCATACTGCCGAATGGCCTGAAAATGTGGATTTAACTGGAAAGCGCGTTGGAATTATTGGAAATGGAGCGTCAGCCGTTCAAATACTGCCGGAGATTGTTTCAAGAATGGAATAGGGTAACATTTTACAACGATTAAATACTAACAATGTGTTAGTTTTACTTGTCGTCACAAGTTGGCTTACCGGGTAAAAAATTTTTTTAATATCCCGTAACTAATGGTCCATAAGTTATGGACGATTTTGTACTCTGACTGTGTCCACCTAGGTGGACAATTGACCACACTTATGATTTTCTTGCTAAATTGTCAGATACTACTCAGGTATATTATTTGCATAATTTGGATACGTTTCCAATAATGCACCTTGACCACCTCGGACCACCCAAGTGGTCGATTTGACCAAAAAATATTGTACAATTTAAGACCGTTTTCCCGCTTGTGTTTTATCGCGCCGCTTTCAAAAACATTTTCAACTAGTTTCAGAGTAAAAGGACCCGTAGGGTGTAAAGGGTATATGTACATGTATATGTAGTCATGAGGCGGAATTTGGTGTCAGAAATTTTAGCCTTAAAGAGACACAAAAGAAGTAGTGATGTTCCAACGAACGGCACATTACTGCTTTCCACGGTTTCAATATCGTCACAGCGAAACATTTAAGTCCATAGTCGGCTATTTCCCATTTGACCTTTTATGGAGATGGCAAGACTATGTCAGGAGGGAGTTAAGGTTTTTTCTAATTTGGAAATGGTATAATGGCAAATTCAACAAGTACCTATTTACAATTTTCAAAACACAAATTATTGATAAAATTATAAAAGACAAAAGAATATGGAGTAGTAACATACTGTTAAAAAAAACAATTAATTCTGAAATAATTGATGTCGTTTATTTTATTTTTTTTCTTTGCTGACGATTTTTTTCTGTTTATGAAATCGTTGAAAAACTCAATTAGAGTTAAACAAAATTTTGCAAATATACCGTATGGGGACTCTCAGACTGTTTGGCTTTGAGCAATTTTCCTATTATTTGTAACGCTATTCTAACGTCACCCTCACAATCTGAGTGTCCCCATACGGTACCTTAACTCCCAAGGGTACCAAGTGGCATATAATCCCTAGGGGTAAATTGGTCCAAATTTGGACCAAACGCCCTGACGGCTATGTTAAGCTTTATGTCCAAGAGAACTATGCGGTTTCTAGGGTAATTGACCACGACAAATTCGATGGGAACCATATAAAAGTTCTCANTTTTTCCACAGGGCTCATTTGATAGCCCTTGGAGATGATAATAGTTTGATTTGACTTCAAAAATGAACTCTGTGGCTAAAAGTATGTCTGTAAACCAAATTTCGAGGATTTCTAAACACTCATTCAAAATGTCATACTTTATTCACAGGGTTTATCTGATAGCTTTTGGAGATCAAGAAAGATTAATTTGATTAGAAAAATGACTTCTATGGCTCAAAAATACGCTAGTAAACAAAATTTCAGCGGAATCTGAGCATTTTTCAGAATTTAGGTACCCATATGGGGTACCCCCATAAGGGTACCCATGAAAAGGTACCCCAAAAAAAAGCTCTCAAAAAATGAGTCGACACGTGTTTCAGCGATTTTCGATAGTGTTTCGACTTATGCTGAAATTAGCTGCTGGAAAAGTTGCCCTATTTACAGGGCTGTTAGGTAAATCTTCCTATAGACTTTTGAGGACGTCTGAGAACTTTTTCATTGTTCTCATCGAATTCGTCGTAGTCGATTACCCTAGAAACCGCATAGTTCTCGTAGATATTATGCTGGACATGGTCACAAAGGCGTCTAGTCCAAATTTGGACTAGGTGACCCCTAGGGATTATATGCCACTTGTGAGCCTTGAGAGTTAAGACCGTTTTCCCGCTTGTGTTTTATCGGGCCGCTTTCAAAAACATTTTCAACTGGTTTCAGAGTAAAACGACCCGTAGGGTGTAAAGGGTATGTACATGTATATGTACTCATGGGGCGTATTTTGGTGTCAGAAATTTTAGCCTTAAAGAGACACAAAAGAAGTCGTGATGTTCCAACGAACGGCACATTACTGCTTTCCACGGTTTCAATATCGTCACAGCGAAACATTTAAGTCCATAGTCGGCTATTTCCCATTTGACCTTTTATGGAGATGGCAAGACTATGTCAGGAGGGAGTTAAGGTTTTTTCTGATTTGGAAATGGTATAATGGCAAATTCAACAAGTACCTATTTACAATTTTCAAAACACAAATTATTGATAAAATTATAAAAGACAAAAGAATATGGAGTAGTAACATACTGTTAAAAAAACAATTAATTCTGAAATAATTCATGTCGTTTATTTTATTGTTTTCTTTGCTGACGATTTTTTGTTTGTTTATGAAATCGTTGAAAAAAATCAATTAGAGTTAAACAAAATTTTGCAAATATACCGTATGGGGACTCTCAGACTGTTTGGCTTTGAGCAATTTTCTAACGTCACCCTCACAATCCGAGTGTCCCCATACGGTACCTTAATCTTGTAATCTTGTTAAACAAAATTAAAAAGGAATATAAGTTATATTATATAACCCTATCTTGGTAAAATAACTTGTGGAAAGATAACCCGCCAGGTGATGGATATACACCACCTACCTACGTAAGTTAACAAAACTTTTGGAAAAAACAGGTGTTAACTTACGTGCATTTTGTTAATTTACGTGAATTTTATTATTAACTTACGTGGGTAGGGCGTAGGCGGAAAAGTTGTCGCGAGCAGACTGTTAACTTACGTGGATTTTGTTAACTTACGTGAATTTTGGTAACTTACGTGGTGTTAACTTACGTAGGTAGCTGGTGTACTTAAAGGTTATATTTTGTAGATCAAAGGGTTTTGAATTTACTACCCCGTTTCAAGCATGGCTGAAAAACTTAAGCCGAATTTCAAACTGGGGTGTAAACGCATTTTAATTTCTGATGAATTTTATCGATGCATGAATGAGAGTAAATTCAAACTGGATAATTCCTCAATTGTACAATTCACGGAAACTGGAATAGAAACCAAGGAAACTCACCACGATTTGGACATCATTATTTTCGCGACTGGATTCAATATTACTCAGAATTTCGATTGGCTCACAAAGGAAACATAGTTTTAATTAAATTTGCATTATAATTACCTATTTAATAGTACTTTGAGATTTGTTCATCAAAAATTCTTATATAAACGGCTTGGTGGTGTTACAGCTCAGACTGTCCAACAAAACTTCACCTCACAGTAACACAAAAATGAAAACTATTTTGTAAGTACAATGATATGGAAGCGTTTGGTGACGATAAACAAACAGAAACATTTTATGGGACCTTTCATAAAGGAGTTCCTAATTTCGTTACTTTGCTTGGACCGATGACTGGACTTGGACATAATTCTATCATTTTTATGGTAGGTAATCGTTTACTTTATTTTCAATATACACTGGGTGCGCATTTAAGCGTCCGCCTAAAAAACGCTCAGTCTGCTGCCGTGGACTTTCAGGCGCAAATTAATTCTCTGTTAATCAATCGTTCAAAATTTTCCAGATTTTCTCGACAAATTGATCACACTGTTTGTCCTTAACTCGCAGGGGGAAGTGTGTGCATATATGCACACGTCTTGGTTTTGCGTCGATTTAAGGCATAAGGAGGCCCCGTAGGGCAGAATTGATATTGCTAACCCCCTCAACTGTTCGAGAAAATTCCGTTGGCGGTATTTGTTGCGTTGGTTGGATATTCCAAACAGCTCTCTAGGGAGCCCTAATTCTGGTGGCCCGAATCAATTTCTTAATAGTCAGATCGACGTAGTTTGACGAGTTCTCTAACTTGGCTCTACAAGTTTTATCAAAATTATTACGAATAATTGTGAATTTTAAGTGTGTGCATACGTGCACGCAATTCCCCCCTACGGCTTACCAAAAAGTCCTTCCCCCTGAGAGTTAATTGTAATTTGAAAGTGCACGACTACCTAAGTACCTTGTGATATGTGTTAAGGAGTGAATAATCGAGTTACTTTAATAAATGTACAACTTATAGAATGTCAAGTTCAACTCACGATCAATGCCATTAGATTTATGTTGTTGAATAATTCCAAAACCGTTCAACCAAAAAGTTCAAAAATCAAAGACTTCATGGGGGAGTGGCAAAACCGGATCGATGATTCAGTTTGGGCGCCAAAAAATTGCACCAGTTATTATCAACAGGGGGCGCCCGATAGCCGACCATGGGGAATTTGGCCCGGCACCACTACTGAGTATTTTCTGCGAACAAGGAAAATATCTGCTGACAATTTTGTCTTTGAATAAATAAACTGGCGGGCTTTCTGAATATACAGTCATCACCCGAAATAAGAGATAAAATGACGGAGTTACCCAAATAATGTTTTTTACAAAGTCTAGCTAACCACATAAGAGGCATTTTTTTTTTGAAGAACACTACAGTAGTAGTTGTTATACAAAATGAGTCATATTTTTTTTCTATTTCAAGAAACAAAACAGTTTTAGGTTCGCGTTATCGAGACATTGTTTTCAAATAATATGTCACATAGCCTGTGTGACATAACTTATAAATCGTACTTAAAATTCATGCAATGACGAGACGGAAATTTATTTACAATTGAAAGAACATGTTAAAACGCATTTCTACTACCTATTGGTTATTTGATATGCATCAATTTTATGAACCTAGCAATAAAGCATAATCTTCACCCATTGATCTACTGTAACATTTGGCTTTATTTGATTGTACGTTTTGATCGCCTAAAATGTGTTCAATAAGTTTACAAACAATATGATAGTTTAATTTTTTTACCTGTTTCAACCGAACGGCCATAATAACAAAATCGGAAATGGACACACGCATACTTTCGTTACCATACCGCATAACGACGACCTACAAAAATAAAATGTAGTTGTTGGTTAGACGATAAAAATAGCTTACAGCAGAGTGAAAAAATGTGGTGTGAAAAAATGTTGGGTAATCCATTATTTTCGCAATTTGAGGTTATACCCTTTTTTACAGCTTGTAATCAATGTATAACGCGATTGCGTGATATTGAGGAAAAACTGAATTACACGATTACAATCTACTTTTTAATTCTGCGTTGATTGGTAAAATTACTTTTCTTTCAATTTTTTCGCGTTTTTCATTATTTACCTCAAGTGAAGATGTTGAAAGAAGTATTCCGGCGGATTTCAAAGCCTCCCGCAACTCAAAGCAATCAAATGTTCCCGATTGGTCCTGATCAAATTTGATGAAAATTTCCATCCAGGTTCGGACCCCAAGCCAAACTTTCTTGAAAGAGTTGTAGTTGAGTTTACCACGTACTGTCGTGTCACCGGCGGCGACCAAAGCACGGCATGTTTCAATCTCGAATGTCTCGCCTTCCAAATTATAACATTTGTTTGAGACGCGGTTAAGAATGTCTTGAAGTTCGCGTGGTGAAATTGCATGGTCCCGTCCGGCCAGTTTTTCGAAAAATTGGTAAAACCGTTCTTCGTTTTCCTCTTTTATTGAGTTTTTTCACTTTTTCGTTGGCTTTATTTAATCCCATAAAGGCCGCTCTATATTGGACGTTTATCGAATAAACTAGGGCCCATAGTCTATGGGCTAATATTAAGTAAGGGCTAATTTTCGGTCGGTACCAATTGGACTACTTATTTTGTCAGCCTCAGGGTGCAGGAGGAAAAAAAAGAAAAAGAAGAGGCGCGCTCTTAGCCTATTCTGCGCAGTCGAAAATATAAAAGAAGGGATAACGATACGTAATATGGGACTTCCTTATAGAGTCNGACTCTATAAGGAAGTCCCATATTACGTATCGTTATCCCTTCTTTTATATTTTCGACTGCGCAGAATAGGCTAAGAGCGCGCCTCTTCTTTTTCTTTTTTTTCCTCCTGCACCCTGAGGCTGACAAAATAAGTAGTCCAATTGGTACCATCTCCAGATTTTTTGTCCAATATTAACCCATAATGGACTTTTTATCATGTATTTTGGGTTAACATGAATATAATTTATTCGTATATTGTCTTGGGACGGAGTTCTACATACACCGGGTGCGCAGTTACCAGGCGTCCAGTTATCAGACATAGTGGCCCGCAGTTATGAGGCACCCTGCGCAATTATCACGCACCATACGAAAATTCCCTACGAAATTCCCCGCTCGCGCTGTTATCAGGCAGTTTTTGCATCTTTTTTCCATATTCCGCCTACGGTTTGCGCAGTTATCAGGCACCCTACACTTTTTTTGTCGCAAAACCTGCCTGATAAATGCGCACTCGGTGTATATGTTTTATTTGATATTGTTTGATTTTGGCTCAAAGGTTCATCTGACCTCAAGAACGACGGCGATTATTAACCACCCAGGCCGAAATGAAGCTTTTTGCCCAAAGTAAGGTTTTTTCGCCAATTGGTAAGATACAAATTGAAGGTTTTAGAGATAAACTCAGGACCTGAAATGGGACGCGCTTCTCTTTGTGAATCGTCAATTTCAGTTTGGGTACACGTTTGAACACATTCTTGTTTCTTTTCAGTAAATACTCGCAACACAAATTGGCTTCCTTCATTTGGCTCGAAGGTGCAGGGAACGATAACGTAGTTGCCCGGGGGCAATTTTGCCCGTTTTGACACTTCACGCGCGTTTATGAAGTCGGAACGAGCGACTGAGCGATGTGTTCGGAAAAAAGTTTTTTGAACGGGGTCACGAGCGAGGTCAACTGGGTCATCGCCGTCAAGTTTGTATACAATGAAACCGATGACCTTAGATTGAGGTTCAATTAACTTTCGGAAAAAAATTCGAAAAAATACCCCAATTACAAAAACTCATTTTACAACATGTTTTTGCCAAACTCTCACATGCATGCATTTTGTACGTTTAATATACCACGTGAAGCGTTGTGTTTCACGCTTTTATCCTTCCATGTCCGCCTACACACTATGTAATTTTGAAACTTTGGTACATAAAAAAAGATGAATCAAAAATTCAATTTCGACAATTTACATTAAAATATCACACTTTAACCCCGATGCGCCGGTGCTACACACGGTGTGCTATTGCAAGTTTACGTCACTCTCACCGTTAAACCACTTTCTTAAGTGGTTGGTTTTGTTTATCCAAATAAATCATATAAATGTTTACTATGTTTAACGGGAAACAAACATTATTTTTGTACAGCAGGTTTCTCGGAATCCGTACATATAGACGACCCATTTCGCGCTGGTTTTCAAAAGCAAATCCTTTTTTCCAATGAAAATCGCGCGTACCGGACAAAGTGTTCGGAATTATCCAAAGATCAATTATGGGAAAAAAATGGTACGTTAAAATGCTCTAATTAGATAGACTCAACAAACATATCCAATCAAAATTTAGCGTTATATGGCTCTAAACGTGTGACCCGCTAAATTTTTACACGTTTTGAGTCATAAAACGNCCGAATTTCAAACTGGGGTGTAAACGCATTTTAATTTCTGACGAATTTTATCGATGCATGAATGAGAGTAAATTCAAACTGGATAATTCCTCAATTGTACAATTCACGGAAACTGGAATAGAAACCAAGGAAACTCACCACGACTTGGACATCATTATTTTCGCGACTGGATTCAATATTACTCAGAATTTCGATTGGCTCACAAAGGCAAAACAGTTTTAATCAAATTTGCATTATTACTTTGAAATTTTTTTATAAAAAATCCTTATTAAACGAGCACACAGGACTTCGAATAAAACCGAAGTTCGAACAAAACCGAACTTCGAACAAAACCGAAGTTCGAACATGGACTTCGAACCGTACTTCGAACCCGAACTTCGAACCCGAACTTCGAACCCGAACTTCGAACACAAACCGAACTCGGTTTTGTTCGAACTTCTGCTTGTTCGAATTTCATGTTCGAACTTCGGTTTTGTTCGAAGTTCGGTTTTGTTCGAAGTTCGGTTTTGTTCGAAGTTCGGTTTTGTTCGAAGTTCGGTTTTGTTCGAAGTCCTGTGTGCTCTTATTAAACGGCTAGGTGGTGTTTATCACGTGTTACAGCTCAGACTGTCCAACAAAGCTTCACCTCACAATCACACAAAAAGTTGGCCTTATAAGGGCTCATTTTTTCATAAATGAAAACTATTTTGTGAGTACAATGACATGGAAGCGTTTGGTGACGATAAACAAACAGAAACATTTTATGGGACCTTTCATAAAGGAGTTCCTAATTTTGTTACTTTGCTTGGACCGATGACGGGACTTGGACATAATTCTATCATTTTTATGATAGGTAATCGTTTACTTTATTTTCAATTTTAATCGGGTGGGCATCCGGCTATAAAACTTCCAGTCTGCTGGTAATCGTGTACTTTTAAGCGCAAAATTATTAAACTTTTACGCGGTCCGTTCCCGACTTTTTAGATTTTCTCGACAAATTGCCCAGACTGTTTGTCCTTAACTGTCCAGGTTTCAGATAAAATGTTTTAGTAAAATTGTGTAAGTACAATTCAACTATTTTTGAACTCGTTGTATTAATTTTTTTGTCGTTAACCCAGAAAAAAGTGCATGACTACTTATGTATCTTGTTATATAAATGTAAAACTTTCAGAATGTCAAGTTCAAGTCACGATCAATGCCATTAGATTTATGTTATCGAATAATTCCAAAACTGTTCAACCAAAACGTTCAAAAATAAAAGACTTCATGGAAGAGTGGCAAAGCCGAATCGATGATTCGGTTTGGGCGCTAAAAAACTGCACCAGTTATTATCAACAGGGGGCGCCCGATAGCCGACCATGGGGAATTTGGCCTGGCACCACTACTGAGTATTTTCTGCGAACAAGGAAAATTTCTGCTGACAATTTTGTCTTCGAATAAATAAAGTGGCGAACTTTCTGAATTATAACATTCTGATTAATTCGAGTTGAAAAATATTCAGTACTCACCCGAAATACGTGACAAAATGACGGAGTTACCCAGATAAATGTTTTAAAAAAAGTCTAGCTAACCACATGAAAGACATTTTTTGAAGAACACTAGTTTTAAATCCATGCAATGACGAGACGGAAATTTATTTACAATTGAAAGTACATGTCAGAAACGCGTTTCTACTCCCTTTCGGTCATTTGATATGCATCAATTTTACGAATTTAGCAATAGAGCATAATCTTAACCCATTGATCAACTGAAACATTTGGCTTTATCTGATTGTACGTTTTGATCGCCTAAAATGTGTTCAATAAGTTTACAAGTAATATGATAGATAAATGTATCCTACCTGTTTCAATCGAACGGCCATAATAACAAAATCGGAAATGGAAACGCGCATACTTTCGTTACCATACCGCATAACCACGACCTACAAAAATAAAATGTTATTGTTTGTTAGAGGATAAAAAATGAGCTTACACCAGACTGAAATAAATAATAAACTTTTCGACACATACACTGTGTATGATACATACAAAAAGTGAAATGAAGTTAGGTAATCCGTTGTTTACGCAATTTGAGTAAAATACCCTTTTTGACATCTTGAAATCAATTTATAACGTGATAGCGTAATCTTGGGAAAAAACTGGATAACGCAATCACAATCCACTTTTTAATTTTGCGTGGAATGGTTAAATTACTTTTCTTTCAATATTTATTGGCTTTTTTTCATTATTTACCTCAAGTGAAGATGTTGAAAGCAGTATTCCGGCGGACTTCAAAGCCTCCCGCAACTCAAAGCAATCAAATGTTCCCGATTGGTCCTGATCAAATTTGATGAAAATTTCCATCCAAGTTCGGACCCCAAGCCAAACTTTTTTGAAAGAGTTGTAGTTGAGTTTACCCCGTACTGTAGTGTCACCGGCGGCGACCAAAGCCCGGCATGTTTCAATCTCGAATGTCTCACCTTCCAAATTATAACATTTGTTTGAGACGCGGTTAAGAATGTCTTGAAGTTCGCGTGGTGAAATTGCATGGTCCCGCCCGGCCAGTTTTTCGAAAAATTGGTAAAACCGTTCTTCGTTTTCCTCTTTTATTGAGTTTTTTTTCACTTTTTCTTTGGCTTTATTTAATCCCATAAAGGCCGCTCTATATTGGACGTTAATCGAATAAACTATGGGCCAATAACACAAATTTTTTTATCCATTGTTATGCGGCACCCTGCGAAATTATCAGGCACCTACAAAATTTCCTTACGAAATTCCCCGCTCGTGCTGTTATCAGGCCGTTTTTTCATCTTTTTTTCCCTATTCCGCCTACGACTTGCGCAGTTATCAGGCAGGTTTTTTTTGTTGCAAAACCTGCCTGATAACTGCGCACTCGGTTTGTATGTTTAATTTGATATTGCTCCATTTGGGCTCAAAGCTTCACTTGAGCCGAAGACGACGCCGACTGTTAACGGACCACCCAGGCCGAAATGAAGCTTTTTGGCCAATTTGTAAGAAACAAATTGACGGTTTTAAAGATAAACTCATGACCTGAAATGGGACGCGCTTCTCTTTGTGAATCGTCAATTTCAGTTTGGGTACACGTTTGAACACATTCTTGTTTCTTTTCAGTAAATACTCGCAACACAAATTGGCTTCCTTCATTTGGCTCGAAGGTGCAAGGAACGATAACGTAGTTGCCCGGGGGCAATTTTGCCCGTTTTGACACTTCACGCGCGTTTATGAAGTCGGAACGAGCGACTGAGCGATGTGTTCGGAAGAAAGTTTTTTGAACGGGGTCACGGGCGAGGTCAACTGGGTCATCGCCGTCAAGTTTGTATACAATGAAACCGATGACCTTAGTTTGAGGTTCAATTAACATTCGGAAAAAAAAAATTCAAAAAATACCCCAATCACAAAATGTCATTTTTCAACCAGTTTTTTTCAAATTTTTGTGTGTACGTTGTGCGTTTTATATACCACATGAGGTGTTATATTTCACGCTTTCATAAAAATATTGAACCCAGTGGCAATAAGTCTTTTTGCTTTCGTCGTCTATCTGGATCCGATTGAATCAGGGAAATAACAAATGAACAATCCGTATCCGAGTCATCATCGACATCAATGAGATTCATCTGAAATTGTGGATTTTTCCAAAAGGTGTCGGGAAAATTGGTGCAGCCACCGGCCGTGATGCCGGGCAGCCATTGGCTCTCGTGAAGGGACGTGACCCAATTGCAGTCGCCCTCGTCGGCCGACAAATTCTCGGGAATGATGCATAATTCCACTTTGGAAAAATAATAGATAAAATCGCCAAATTCCATCCAAAACTCGCCGTCTTCCCGGTCGTGAATATCTAACGCGTCCAGGTCATCGGGACTAACGTCGTCCCACTCCTTGGCGCCGTCAGACCATCGCCCGTCCCATTCTGCTTGACCCCAGGGGTTACGGAGACAAATCAATTGGCGCTTTTTGTCCTCTACGGGTAACTAAATTTTTGTTGATCAAAGTTGATAACCTGTAAATTGCACCAAAAAAATTATCATAGCTTCAACATCGTGCGAAATGCTCCTTCGTTCCCTTTCCCATAATGTGGCTTTCCCATAACATGTGAAAGTTTTTCTACATTCGCACTAGAGACATGTTCAAAGTATTTTTTTTTGCATCAATCAAATAATAGGGAAAATCAACAAAGAGTTATCAATTTAATAAGATAAGTATTTTTCATTATATTTATTATAAATAGTTAACTACTGATTAAAAAAAAATTGAATGAAGGTGAAATTGAAATGAAGGTGAAAAAATAACTAAAATTTATTTCAATTCCACAAAAATTAATAAAAAAATTCGCAGACATATGGAAAATTTTCCAGAAAGTTAGACATTCGCGTATAAGTTTAGACGTTACTCCTTGTTGGGACGCTTCTTTTTGGGACGATTGCTCCTTTTTGGGACGCTTCTTTTTGGGACGATTGCTCCTTTTTGGGACGCTTTTTCGAGAACCGCCAACGTCCCAAAAAGGAATAAGGACTGTACTAGTACATAATGTACGTAATAAATGTACATAATCAATGTACGTAATCAATGTACGTTATCAATTTTTTTTCGAAAAATGTCCATCAAATAACGGTGCAGAGGTTAATTGTAAAAGCTTATCAAAAAAATCTTGAACACTGAAACAAACAAACCTCGATAGCTCTGCTAAGCGTATAGGCATGTCCGGCAATAAGACCTCTTCCAGCATCAGCTTCAATACCGGCACCGGACACCTCGACTGACGCGCCTCCAATTGCTCCTTTTTCAAAACTAGTTCTCAGAGTTCGAAACAAGTCATTTGGAATTCGTTGCCCCATCATGCCGTAATCGCCCAATTCGAACGTTTCCGCGATTCCACTCGTGAAATCACACAGTGCCTCCGAGGTGGATCCGCCTTTTAATGCTTCGTAAGAGCCATTCAATTTTGCGTATGCCTGAAATGAGTTTCTGTTACATCCAAAAAAATCTGGAAAATCTTAGAAATTAATCAAAAATTACCGATTGTAGTATAAAATTATTGCGTGGAATTGATTTTTCAATGATTATTAAAAGTGTGCCGAAACTGCAGGGCTTAAAAACTGAACATTACATTGTATATGCAGCATATATTGCCAATTTTAGCATATAATATGCTAAAATTGGCACCGCTGTCTTTCATAGAAAATCAATTAACTGTTAAACTGTTAAACTTTGATGTTAACTATATTGTTCACGTAACACCTTAACTGTCTCGCGCTGCCAATTTTTCTAGCTGCGTTACCATAGCAGCGCGAAACAACAAATAAAAATTTCTACCTTTTCACTTCCAACCTAATATTATAAATGCGGATCTTATTGCTAATACATTATTGGTATTTTTACCTTTTCAATAATGGCAGACCAGAATTCATTCGTGGAGTATGAACTAATATAAATGAGTTTTCCGTCGATACACGGTAGCCGATCATCAACAACGACATCCATCCATTTTTTGTATTGCCAAATTTGTATTAAGAAAGCGCCACAATAATCATCGCCGAAAGATTGACCCTCGGGCAAAACAACCCGCATTAGTTCGTCGTGTTGAGAAATCGCGGCCATGGCGGCCAAAAGCCAGCAGTCACCAAGTTGGCCTTGGACGATGTCAAATTGAGAATGGCCGTCGACGTATAATCGGGGATCATCACAAATGTCCTTGAATATAAAATTTATTTATCACGCTAAACGGTATGTTATTAGGATTGGCAACAACCAACTGGCTTTCGTAGTTCGGATGAGGTGACCTCCGCAATTAGTGAAGGCAAGGCCAGCTCATTAAGATGTGGGACCTCAAAAAGCCTGTCCTTCTAACCCCCAAATTTCAATTTTTTATGAAGAGGCGACCGAGTTAAATATGATATTTAACGCGGTCGCATCTTGACAAAAAATTGAAACCGTGGGGTAAGCATGACTGGGCTTTCGAGGTCCAAAATTTTCCGAAACTCTCAAATATTAATTCTAGTTTATTCATACATCTATTGACAAAACGTATTTGATAACGCTTGTCAACATTGATACGTTTCTTAATCAGCGTACGCATATATAAAATTATTTTTAGAAAATATTGATCATGAAGAACAACACTTACGTGTGGTCGCAACCATTCGATCTGATCGGCATTTCGTGGACGATCATAATTTGAGCAAAAAAGACTTCCGGCATTGGCGGGAAATTCGGGGTCTAATCATTGCATTACACAGATAGTTTTCACTAAGCAGGGCCATGAAAGGTGCTGATATTTCTTTCCTTTAAAATTTGTATTACACCATTTGTGCACTTATTTGGACAAAATACCCTATTTTTGTGCACTTATTTGGACAAAATACCCTATTCTTCATACACAAAAATTTTAAACAGTCTAGAACTTGCCCCGATCGTGCACTTTTTTGGACAAAAAATGTTCGAGTTTTCCAGCTATTCCGCCGACACACAGTGCACTTATTTGGACAATTTGCACTTATTTGGACACTTTTTGACTGACGACGTGTCCAAATAAGTGCACATGTGGTGTATAAAAGTTGGCATGAAAACACAAATTGGAGTTCAACCAGATTTGTTTTTTATGACGCAATTACATTCCCATACCATTTTTTGTTGTTGAAATTCTTCAGAAGAAAGTAACAACTAAAATTTCGCAAAAATGTTAAGTTAATGTATTTTTATTGTGTTAAGCCGTTCCTTCATACAATTTGCCCTCGCCAAGGTCGGAGTTGTGCTCGCGTTGAATTTGTTTGAAAGACCTCGTTTCATGTTTGTTACGATTTGCCAACTAAACATAAATTATTTTCTATTTATAACACTAATGGCCAGCGTTTGAGGGGAGTGGTTTGGTTGAACGATTAGAATAATAAAGTTTCAATAAAATACAGTGACGTGCGCTAATTCAGCTACTATAGGTCTGCAATAAATTGCAAAAATCGGGAAATAACACATCATTAAAAAAAGTTTCCCTTACGCAAAAATAGTTTTGATACAAAAAACAACCGCTTAGATATAAATTAATAGTGTTGGCTGCCAGTTTTATGGGTTTCTGTCGGTTTGGGCGTCAATATTCTTGAGTCTAAGCCCACTCATACTCTGCGCATATCACTCTATTTTGTATTTTAATTAACGGCCATTGAACAACCCTAGTTAACGGCTACTAAAATGTGACCAAATTTCATCAAAATTTGCAAATGGTTTACAATGGCATCGCCAAATAAGGGTTACATACGTGTTTTGAAAAACCGACCCTTATAAAGCGACCAGACCCTTATTTGGCGAACTCAGAATTGAGGTATTTTAGTATGATAACTTTACGTAATTCTGATTTTTGCGGAAGGTTATTTGGCGATCCCCTTGTACTTCAAAACAAACCATTTTATAGCAATGCATCATTGCCAATGACAGTGTCAAAATAGAAATTAATTCTTGGTATTATACAGACGATTGATAAAATGAAAATATTTCAATAAACTATTTTAGAAATACAGTATTAGATTAAATGACTTATATTCTCAAAAAAAAAATGGTCGCGGTAAGTTCATTATCAACGATAATACACACATTTACTCTTCTGAGAATAGTGTTCTCTACATGTTCAGTTTTGAAGTGTAATAGATGCACAGATCAATGATAAGTGAACACCTAACGAGTTAACAACTGTTTTGCTGAAAAATGTTAAGATAATTGAATTTTATGAAGATACTCGGGAAGGACATTTGGTAAGATAATTGAAAATCGTGAAACGTTTTGGTCCAAAAAGTGTTAAACCCATTTTGATAAGATAACTGGTTAGGGGGGTAATACCGTGTGACGGTTTCCAGACTGACACAATTGTTTGCAATTAATTTTTTGAAATTATTTTATACTATAAAAAACGGCCATAACAGGCTTGTGTCATGACCATCACACAGTGTCCACGACGGGTTATACGAACACCTGTGACCAACTAGAGTTAAAATGATATAAATATTGCGAAAATTTTGTCAGTCTGGACACCGACACACGGTATAATAAAGAAATACTATTACTCACTATAATTTAAGATGGTCCTGTAGCTTAAGTTATCTCAGAAATATCTTATGAAACCTATAAACATTACAAAAATAATTACCTGCTGCTGGGATCGCACCCGAATTCTCGAAAACCGCTTTCTTGGCATTTTTTCCCTACTTTAGCTCTATTTTTCGAAAAAAATATACAAAAAAAAGTGAGAGGGTCTGACAATGGTTCATACTTGAATCAAGAGTCAACTAATCAAAGTGTTAATCAGAGGCTTATTCGTTTTTCATGTCGTCTAAACAGAAACTATTCACTCGATGAGTAGTTTGATTTTGCCATTTCTGGTTGAAACCTCACCAATTTTTTTTTCTAAAAGTATCAAAATTTAGGAATGTACTGGGGAATCCTCAATCAACGGTAGAGACGGCAAGTAAGAATAAGTTAGCGCCACGTAATCGTACGCTAATTAAAGGTAGTAATTATCCACAGGATGCGCCGTTTAGATTGGGCTCGGTTAGATTGAACATCTCCTACAAAGCACACAGCTTCTGATGACTATAATCAGTAATATTTTTTAAATTTTTTTGGCAATTTTTTTTTCGCTTGGTTCTCAAAATCAAAGAATAACTTTTTTCGACCTCCCTATTAGGGTGTCCGCGGTTAAAATCGAGGGTCTTCAAATCACTCTAAAAGGTTGTGCAACGGTTTAAGCATCTTCCACTGAGCAAAAAATGTCATTACGACAAATTCCTAACTTTAACTCATAGGGGTCAAAATGGGCAAACACGACGTTTTTTTTTTAGAAAAATCAATTTTCTAGAAATTAAGGCCTTGGGTCTCCCCAGTTTTTTCCTATATCAAGCTTGACTATAGTGCATCCTTTTAGTGAAAAAATAAAATGAAAAAAAAGAACCGTGGACACCCTAACCGGACACCCAAACCGCGGACACCCTACTTCCTATATCAAAAAAAAACTAATTTTGCAGATCAATAGAGCTCAAAAAACTAATCACATCTGCCAAAAAAATTATTACAAAAGTACACAAGAAAGTAATTTTTTTCATTTTTGACCTAAAAATTTTCGAGCATATTTAGCCACTTTTTAGACACTTTTTATTGCCGAAAAACCACTTCTTTCCTCCTAGGTGGACAAATAACCAAAAAATGTTTTTCAAAACTACTAAAAATGATTATTTAAGATCGGTTTTTTCTATCAGATAAAGTTTTGTCACTAAATTTACCCTATGACCACCCAGACCACCAAAGTAGGCGATTTGACCACAAAATGTTTTTTTTCAATTTTTCTATATTTTGAAGTTTTTGAGAGCTATTAATAATAGCCTATTATA
>SCLG01000136.1:265463-302568 GCA_004367875.1 Oikopleura albicans
AATACTGTATGATTTATACGAACACTGTACAAAAATTGGGAAATTGAATTATACATTATTTTTGTACATACATGTATAATTTCCGATATATTTTCTGATTTGAATAAACAAAATATTTTCCGTCACAACTTCTTCGGTGTAAAGTTGATTTAGCGAAATAAAATAGCTAAAGTGGATTAGTTTGAGTGATCAAGTTGAACAAAAAAAAAAACCTTCTTGAAATGTTTCGGCTGGGGCGCAACACACCGATTGTGCCGATTTGAATCGCTGAAATCGCCGCTTATGTTTGAACAACATTGCAATAATAAAAAATGTTTAAGAAAATTTTACTTTTTATTCTTGTTGGTTTACTTGTGTTCATGTTGTTGAAGACGAGAGATGTGAAAATACTTGGCGCTTTGACTATATCTTTTATTAAAGAGACAGCTGTCGAAAATGGGTATGCTTCAATATTTAGGACTGAATTTAACTGCGTCTTTACTTTCCTTGTACGTTTGGGTAGTAAACTACCAAAACAATTTCAAAGTTTAATTTTTTTGTTCGCCGAAAATAATCTACATTTTAAACATTACTGAATCACCAACCTGAGTAAGTTAACAAGATTAAGAAAAGTGTTAACTTTATTTAAGTTAATAAATTTAACTAATAAACCGCCTGTTTACGGAAGTTAACGCCCCTTAAGTAAACAAAATATGGGAAAGTTAACTAAATTCATGAAAATGAATAGTCGGCTGGCGTCAACTTTTCAACTTTTAGTTGACATACTGTCTCCTAAAGTTAACAAAATTCCAAGAAGTTAACAAAGTTCATGGAATTTTAGACCTTTTTTACTCCATTGTCATAACTCCGGGGGGACACGGGTGGGCATATAACATGTAGAGGGTCACATCGTGCATATATGCACGAAATCTCGTAATGGGCTATTTTAGGCGGCGTAAATTACCGGAAATAATGGGGTAATAATAAATTCGGGGGCATTCGAGCATAACGAATCCAATGGTGACCATTAGATATTTGTCAGACCTTTCCATCAATCTACAGGGAGATTTTAATAGAGCCCCTGTGAGACGGAAGACGAAGTTATTTCAGAAAACCCAGAAACAATAGTCAACTTATTTTCCAAGAACTTTTTTTTAGATATTTTACTGCATGGAAAATAAATAAAAACTGTTAACAAACTCGATTTTGTTAAGGCGTTTTTATTCGAAAGTTGACAAAAAATTTGTTAACTTACATAAAAGGTATGTATGGTTATACAAAATATGTGTTTAAAATCCTTTAAATTTCAAACACAAATGATTTCACATTAAAATCATTACCAGGCCAACAACGGAAATGCCGAAAAATGTCAGTTTGGGAAATTCCTTGCATAACGAAATTGTGTTGTCCGAAAAGTTAGCTTCAAAATTTGGGGGTTCCCATATCAAATTGTGAATATCCATGTTTGTAAAAAACAGGAAAATCGCCAAAGAGAAATACACCAGATGCATCGTTATATTTCACAATTAAATTGAAACAAATAAAAAAAGGTAATGGGAAATTGAAAAATAATGGCGCAGTGTTTTACGCATAATGGTATGTTACATACCGTATGTATTTCGAAAAAAGTGAAAGATAACGGAACTAACGATAAAAATGGAATGATAAGGGGGTTAAACATAATGGCGCATGTGGTGTAATAACATCTTTATAGTTTTCATAGCGTTTTAAATCTATTTTACAAAAAAAAAATTGGAAAACCTCGAAAAGACAACCGAAGCCCTTTATGTTATTTATAATAGAGTAGCGAAATGCGGATCGACCACAACGGAGCACATTCTAAAAGCAATGTCAGAACACAATGGCTTCAGTTAGGTCTCTTAATTGTTTACTTGACTATAATAATTTAGTCTAGACGAAGTACTATGTTTGTAAATTAAAATATGAAACCCGGATTAAGATTTTAGGAACTTGAGCAAAAAGTTTTTGGCCACAAATACGAGAAGTATGAACTATGAAAAAAGTGAAGGTGCCCAATTGGATCGCGCGGCGTAACCCCTTATTTTTCGTTTTTTTTTGCAGATAAGGATGTATTTGACAATTAAGAGTTCAAATTCTTTGAAACTGGTTTCACTTCCAAAAAACTGATCTGCATTTTCTGACCGAAGAGATGGTTTCTTCACTAACAAGCGAATATTCACGCTTCCAGAATTCATTTAACAGGGCTGAAATAAGATAAATATACAAATTGTATTATACGGGTCCTATGACTGTTTTCTATCATTTTCCACTTGCTGTTTTTTTCAAATATTTTGTTTCAACTTTTTTTCAACTTTTTTTTCATTTTTTTCTGTTATTATTCAACTGTTTTCAATTTTTTTTTTCTGTTTTTGTTTTATTTTTTTATTTTTTTTTTTTTTCACTTATTTTTCAACTCTTTTTTCACCTATTTTTCAACTTTTATTTTTCGATTTTTTTAAGATATTTTTTCAGATATTTTTCAACTTGTTTTCAAATATTTGTTCAATTTTTTTTTTTNTTCGAAATAATTTACTAAAGAACGGACGGTTAAGCCAAACTGGACGGTTAAGCCGGTAGGGCGTAGGCGTTAGCTGTGAAAAAAAATTAGCTAAAAAGTGGACGGTTAAGCCGGTTCCGGACGGTTAAGTAATGGACGGTTAAGTACTTAACCTGTGTACTAGTTTTGTAAAAAATAATTGGGTAATTAACAAAAATTGCCTTTGCTAATTAATATTGACAATTAAATAGATTTTCTATCAAAGCAAATGACTAAATACTTAAATTTGAATACTAGGTGGTGTCAGGTTTCAGGGGTCACATGACTAGGTATGATATGTTGTTTTCGCTTAAAGTATAAACAAAATATTAAGTGCAACCTGGTTTTAAAATTATCATTGTATTTTTGAGAACGATTTTGTTATAAACAAAATTATTCAATGCTTATATCTGGACACTATGTGGTGTCGGGTTTGAGGGAGTAAAATCATTCAATACTTAAATTCGGACACTAGGTGTCGCATGGCTGAGGGAGCACACAAAATTGGACACTAGGTGTCGCATGGCTGAGAGAGCACACAAAAACGGACACTAGGTGTCGCATGGCTGAGAGAGCACATGACTCACCACTGCTCACTGGCGCCCTCTGGTGGCGGAAAATGGGAATTGAATTTCCCTCAAAACCCCAACTACTGTATTCAAGCTGAGAAATTTTGAATTAACTGCACCAAGTGCGCCGTTATGTCCCCTTCAAATTTTCCAAAAAACACAAACTTAACGAGACAGTCCGGAACAGATACGAAAAGTTCTGTTCTTCTGGCAGAACTTGAAAACGTTCGATCGAGAACGTTAAGAGAACAAAAGAACGCAATAACATAGCTTCCACATCTCTAATCGGAAACATAACAGCGCACCTTTATTACCAGATGAGTGAAAATTAGAATTTATATCTTGCTAATGGATTGGGACACCGCGTGGATTTTTCTACAAAAAGACTTAAGTGGAATAACTAACAATGTGGTATAATTCATAGGTGGCGATTGGACCCTCATCCCATACTTTTGTGGAAATGAAAAATATTGCCTTCATCCCTCCAAACGTGCTTTTGACAGTGCAGTTATGAACGTTCGAAAATATTATTTACTGGTTGGCATTTTGGAGGACTATGAACGGTTTTTGAAACTGGCCGAAATACTTTTACCCGTATTCTTCAAAGGGTCGGTTGAATTTTATAACAGCAACTCGCAAAAGCTTCATCGCCAATCGGCAACGCCCGTCAAAGAAGCAATCGATGAAAATACGACCGACTATTTAATGCAAACTTATGCCATGAAACTCGAAATGGAATTTTATAGGTTTATCCGTAGGCGTTTTAATCATCAGCTTTATGTGTATGGAATAAAATGAGAGTTAGTTTGTCATTTATTATTCAAGAGTTTAGTTTGATACAAAGTGCTCAAAAAGTGTTTCCTTCCTGTTCGTCCCGTTATCTTTCTATCAAAAAATGCATGTTCTTATCGCCTACGCACTGCGCCGTTATCTTACAATTTTCCCTTATCTTACACTTTTCTATCAGAAAATTTCCCGTTGTTATCGCCTAAGCACTGCAGCGTTATCTTGTCAACTTTAGCTCGTATTATTGAGGCGTGGACAATAAAAAAAATTAAAGCCATTAGAAAATTGACAAAAAAAAAACTAGAAATGATCATTAATTCAACTTTATTGAAAATTTCAAAAGTACACTTTTAGCGTGACACAGTATAAGGTCGAGGAACTTTGAATAACATGTCAACATTGTCATCCATTTCCACCGGAGAATGTGGTCCAAATAAATTGTAAGATTCCGGGAGTCCATCATCAATATTGTCATACTAAAACCGGTGTCTAATAGCTTGAAGAGTTTGTTCTTTCTTCGATAGTGTACGGTATGAATTGGCGGTTAAACGCGTACCCTGTGTAAATAACACTAGACCAGTTGCCAAACTAAACGATGTACGATATAGACACCCCTTACGTGCTTATCCGACCGTTTGGAGCTCAAAATATGATGTGAATGTCCGGTTCCTTACACCCCTAACCAATTATTAAGTTATCTTAACATAACTGGGTTATCTTAATACTTATTGTATCAAAACGTGTCGAGATTTTTATTTATCTTACCAAATTCCCTACCCAATTATTTTAACAAATTCCAATTATATAATTACATTTTTCATCAAAACAGTTGTTAACTCTCAGGGGGAAGGAGTTTTTGGGAACCCGTAAGGAGAAAATGCGTGTATAAAAACACGCACTTTAAAATTCACAATATTTCGCAATAATTCAAAACAACTGGTAAAGCCAAGTTATAGAGCTGGTCAAACTAAGTCGATCTGACTATTCAGAAATTGATTTGGGCCATCAGGGCCCCTTAGAGAGCTGTTTGAAATCTCCAACCTACACAAAAAACACCGTCAATCGAATTTTCTCGAAAAGTTGAGGGGGGGGGGGGTCACCAATACCCGTTTTGCCCTACGGGGCCTTCATATGCCTTAAATCGACAAAAAACCAGTTGCGTGTCTATTTACACGCACTTCCCCTAGGAGTTAAGATAACTACTTAGTGTAGTTAATGAGTAATCGAAACAGAAAAAAAGTAACATGGCCTAAAACTGTTTTTCTCAAAGCAATAAGACTCCGACCTCAATCTCGCCGTAGTTGTCGAATTTATTACGGAAGAAATGTGCAAACTCAGATTCGACCAATAAAATTAACATAAAAAAGACTACATGTTTTATATAAATAATATTACAAGCTGCGCGGGGAGTTGTTTGCGTGGCTAAAGGACGCTAGCCAATAGGAGGCGCCTCTAAAAAAGCATGAGCCAATAGGGGCGCTTGTCAATTCAGTTACAGACACCAGCGCCATATCATATTACTTGATATGGAACAAAAAAAAAATACAGGGGTGCTCATTTAATGGGCAGCAAAAAGATTCGGGACTGTATTTTGATTAAAGTAAGAGCTACGTTTTCGATTTTCAAAAGTGTCAAAAATTCGCCCTTTCTTTAAGAAAACCTTAACCTTGAGGAATAATTTTGAAAAAAGTCAAAAAACGGCCCTTACTTTGAGGAGACTGTGGCCTTTACTTTCAGAAAGCGGGCGTTACTTTGAGGCCCCCTGTATATCAATAGGATTGAGTCTATCTTCAAAAGTATCTATGTTTGTAAGTATAAAACAAAACTGTTATTTTCATTGTTGCTGAAACTGCAATTATAAATGAACTTTGTAGAGTTTTAAAATGGGTTTATATATGCATAAGCAAAATATGAATGCCAAATGGTGCTTGCAAGTTTTTTACTCTCAGAAGCCAACCGTCAGATTATATCACACTCGACAAAAGCAAAATAGCGTGAATTCAAAATACTTAAAATAGGGTCAGTGTCTAATCGATCTAAAATTACTCGACAGTTTTAGCTGCTAAAATATGTGCAAATTACCAAACATTGGTATAAACTGTCCGTTGCTGGTGAATGGTACTATTAAGGGTACGCTATCAACGGGTATGTACGGAATTTACCGTCTACAAACAATCTGTTTCAAATATAATTTTAAGTGATATTTTAGGCCGTTTTATCAAAATACTTAGGTAAGACGGGCTATAAGAAACTAATTTGAAACTAAATTATTGTCTGGAGACCCTATTAGGGGTTTACGTTAAACCGTTTAACTCTCAGGGGGAAGGACTTTTTGATAACCCGTAGGGTGAAAATGTGTGCACGTATGCACACACTTTAAAATTCACAATAATTTGCCATAATTCTGGTAAAACTGGTAAAGCCAAGTTGTAAAGCTCGTCAAACTACGTCAATCTGACTATTAAGAAATTGATTTGGGCCACCAGGACCCCCTAAAGATTGTTTGAAATATCCAACCTACGCAAAAAAATACCGCCAATGGAATTTTCTCGAAAAGGGGGGTCAGCAATACTAATTCTGCCCAACGGGGCCTCCTTATGCCTTAAATCGACAAAAAACCAAGTCGTGTGCACACACTTCCTCTGCGAGTTAACTAATAGTCAAACTAGAATCTACGACATTACCAGTTGCATCATTATTGACTTATACTATTATTTACTTGTTATACTGTGTTTTGATAGCGCGCTTTGTTTAACTCTGAAGGGTCCCAAGTGGCATATAATTTGTAGGGGGTCCATTAAGTATCCCTTGTGACCATGTTAAACTTAAAAAAATTTCAGTATGTTTTACATTTTTTTTATAAAATTTAGCTGGACCTGATTAAGCCCGGTTTACCAGCATTTCCGGTCCATTGAGGGCGGTTAATTCAAATTTGGACTTATGAACTTTGCAAATAAAATGAATGGCAAATTTAGTGTGATATAACTTCATCCTGAAATTTATAATTACAAACAAAATGTGCCACATTTGTGAATTGTGAGAACTGCAAACAAGAAAAACTGCAATATTTTAATACGCCGCTTGAAAACTACGCAAATCACACTTTTTGGAGTTAGTTTTTTTCACATACTGTAAATGTAAATAGAACATTTGTCGTTTCAATTGTATTTCAAAATTCATAGCGACTTTTTTTCTTTGAAAAATGAGTTGCCTAAATTACCTGTCCTTTATTTTAAATGCTTTTAAATATGAGTATCAAGAAGGGACTGTAGACGAAGTGGAACTGGATTGTGCAAAAGGTAGGGTGTTTAAGTAAGCTGTAGTTCGACAAATATATAAAAAATAGCAGTTCTAAAAGAACATTTTTTGCAAGGCACCGTGGCACCGTACAGAGGTGTCAGCGAAAGTTTTGATTTTCCTAATGGCAAGCCTGGACAGCGGCATGTCACAAAAAACTTTTAGGCAACATTTCTGAGAAAAATATTCTGTCAAAAAAGCCGCGATGCCTTTTTTGTCACTGTATATTGTAAAATGGTTGGTAAAATATCTTTTTCAATACAGTTTAAATACAGTTTCAATACAGCTAAACATCTTTAATAAAAGGCGAAAAAGTGCACGTTCACGAGTACATTTTGGGTACTACATCCAATTTTTTCCGACTGGCAATAAAAAAAGCGAAAGAAACGACTCCATCGAACGGGCGACTTCAAATAAATTTCAAAAATTACGCGGCAAAAACTGTGCAGGTAATTTTATGTCCAAGCTCATTTTCGAATTCTTTTTAGTTCTGCCAGCTTATTATTTTCTAAAAACGTATAAAAAGGGTGCGCCGTTTACCGGCAACATTTTTTCTTTAAGGACCGGTCATAGTAGTTGTCATAGGAGTTCTTATTTTTTGTAAACAACTCCTTTGACCGGTCCTTAACTGGCCGGTGGCTCAATGCGTTGACTTTAAATACTGTTATCTCTGAAAAAATTTGGTCCGGCTAACGGGTTTTTGGCCTGTTAACGGGTGGCCGGTTAACGACGCAGCCTGTGTAGTTCATGATTTTGTACATTTTCTATTTATAATTTTCCAATCACCATGCAGAAAAATCGATCTTGCTATTAGCTAAAATTAAGCGCATGCACTGGAAACGGAAGTGAGCTCCCACCAGAGGTCGGACTTTTTGACCTTACCCCGATTGGACCCAATTGGACCCTATTTTTTAGATAATGATGGATAAAATTTACCAAGTGAATACCGATGATTTTGGCATCAATGCAACAATACAATTAATTGAAATTTTGTATGATTCGGGTCTTTTTGGCAAAGATTACCCTTGGCACACTCAAATGATCCAATTGGAGTGCGACGTTCTAAAACAAAAAATAGCAAATCTTGATTCATCCCGGTTAGTTGATGTTATTGTCGGTTTGCATTTTATTCCAATCGAACCGGTTTTGGATATTATAAACCATTGTTTGGAAAAGTTAACCCACAAAGAGCTTGAAATGGGCATCGGTCTGATTCACTTCAAAAGCGACTTTTTCGAAAATTTTGTGGAAAATCAATTGGAATTCATTGAAGAAGACGGTTTTGCATCACGCTTAGTCTGCCGGTATCTGATGAAAAACGGAATACCGGTAAATAACCTAAATATAGGTAAGCAACTCAAGAATATCTCCAACTCGATTTCAACGCAGTCCGACATTAACTCTAATTCTCAGTGGAGTGAACAAACTGTCGCTGAAAAGCGAAATAATGTGACGATAGAAAGTTTGTTTTTTGGCAAAAATTCGAATTTATGACCGCAAAAAGAGGCTCCGAAGGTCCAACATTATCTGAGTGTATAAAATTGTACCAAACAAAGTTCGAATGGATCAATAGTCACGATTTGTTTAATGTGAAAGATGGATTTCAACGGTTAACAGTTCCACGGGATGGACGATACCGCATTACGGCATTTGGGGCGGGAAGCGAATGTGCTCTTGTACGCGTAAATGTACATAGAAACGTTATACGTTCGCTTCCACAACAAAATGGTGGAAGAGGAGCAATTATTGAAGGATAATTCCAACTCAGCTGCGGGACAGTCGTGGAAGTGGCAGTTGGACAGCAAGGCAAGTATGGTATTGATGGGTGTGGTGGGACGTTTGTGTACGAGTTAGCCCAATCGGCACCGGTTCGTGTCCTTATTGTTGCCGGAGGAGCCTCAACTATTAGGGTTATTAATGTAAGGGATTCGTTTTAACCAATCAGATTCATGACCTTTCGTAAACCGCAAATGGTTTTACATTTAGTTGTTTGTCGTCACATTATTTAATTTTAAAGTTTAATTTTATTATTTGATTTTAACCCTATCTTGGAATAATGACGCCAGCATTGATGAATACGCACTTGGGAATGAAACATTGTGTGGAAATGGCCCGTATCCTTATGGCGGGATTGGAATCGGAAACGGAATCAATTATCAATTAAAGGGACTGGAAGCGAAATTTGAACTTGGGATAACCGAAGGTGGATTTGGTGGCGGTGGAGCGTGTAGTAGGCTAACTTGTTATGAGGGAGGTGGTGGCGGGTACAGCGGAGGAATGAAGGGAGGTGGCGGCAGTTCATTCTGCCTGGACAAAAATGGCACAAAAAACCTTGGGCACAACGGCTGCGGAAAATGCATCATCGAATTTATTGAGTAAAAAAATATTCTGTTCTACAAAGTTGTTTCATTTCCTGTAATTAAAAAAACCTCACAGAAAAATGCTTTTAATAAATTAACAAAATTTATCATTGTTGTTTACAATTATGTAATTATTTTCTGGATACCTATAGTGTGTCATAGTGGTCGAGTAGCGCGGTACTCGACCACTATGACACACTGTATGGGGACAATGATACAAAGTTACACCAAATTTCGTAATAAGTTTTAATTTAAACCGTGGAGACCTCGGAAACTCATGCAAATGTTAGTTTACCAAACGGCAAGTTGATTGAACTGATGTAAAGTCAAGGTAGCATTGATACCGCGGTATACCGAGAAAGATTTTTCGGAAGAACTGATGAGTCATCATTGATGACGGACTGACGGGCAGCGGTTTCACCCAGTTCAAACTGAATAATACACGGTACGGACCCTTACGTACGGACCGTACGGTACGATTTAACAGGTTGAAGACAAGTTTTATAAAGACGAGTTCGTTCATTATCATTTATTTATAAATAACCATAAATATGTTTCAGCAGCGTTTTCATAATTTTAGGCGTCGTCGGATTTTGCTTCAAAAGTCCACTTTTCACAATTTTGTAAAATTCGTGGTCTAAAAGGGGTAAAGATTTTCTAGGTGAAAAATTCGCGAAAAAAAACTGTACAAAATACTTGTGAATAATTTGTCGGGAACCGTATTATACGTAATTTACTAAAGTAAAATTGAACTTGTTTTCAAAATTAATGTCACAAAATCATTATTTTAATTGATTTGTCAACGGATTTTTCAACGGAATCGTCCGTTCGGGTAGTTTACGCTGATTCTTAAAAATGAATATTAACCCTTGACAATTCCAGCGAGCTTAGATTCCAATTGTTGAAGTATATCATTAGTGAATATCTGTCGTGTAACTCGCTTTTCTATCCTTGGTATAGTGTCACAAATCTGTTTTATACCCTTAAGTAAAGAATAGCTCTCTTAAAACCTTACACTTAATTTTTTTTTTGCTGTTTGTACGAGCCATAATGTATGGTCCATAACTTATGGGCCATAATACTATCAGCTTTATGTACCTTGTGTTGGAGCTCCGATTGTCGAGGTTATGCTCAAATTGCTTTTTAAATGGCGTGAACCTCGCTCAAAGCCCTGTAGTTGGACCTGTAACACACGGTATGTTTTTGGATTTTTTGAAAATCACAAACAGGGTTACTGGAGAGTATTTATTACAAAAACGATTGAAACACTTGTTTTACACAATTTCGTTTTTTTTTTCAATTTTGCTAATAAATAAGCAATTATTTGCGTTATATAAGGAAATTCTAGAAAAAAATCAAATAGATGACACCATGCGATGATTTGCTTCTGTTGAGTTTAAAATCAAAAATATTAACGAAAGATACGATTTCCATCCAGTCATAACTATTTTTGTCCGATAATTGCTAAAATTCAGGTTGATATTTTTTTAAATTATACATTCAAATATATTTTTCACTGAGACTTTATAGGGTAATCGATTAGGCATAAAGGGTGTTAATTAAATTTAGCTTTCAAAAAGTGACATTTATTTCTATAAATGGCTTAAGGTCAAATTTAGTCGCTGAAGTAAGCAAATCGAAGCATTTTTTCTACTTAAAGTTTTGTAAGTTGAAGTATTAAAGTTTTTAATTCACAAATAATTATCTATTCAAATGGGTTATGTATATGCAGTCAACTTTTAGAATGTATTAAATAACAAACGCCGAATTCATTCAGTTTGAATATAAACAACTAAGTTTTTCAAAATTTCATTGCGTTAGTAAAGTGTCCATTTTCGACTGTTTTGAGAACATTTTAAGCGTCCGTATTGGAAAAAATCTTCCGTATTGAAAGCAAGAACTGTAATTTATTAAGGGTATTTTATGAATTATATTCAATTGTTTTCTAACTTCCTTTACGATTTTGAGACTCCAAGAAAAAAAATCGTAACGATTTCGAATCATGACGTCATTTCGTAACGATTTCGAGCGTAACGATTTTAAGGTAGGGACTGTACTTAAGGACAGGTCTATAGCGTTGTTTACAAATAAAACCCGAAATTATGAAAATGCACTTTAATAGTATTTTTTATTTGTTATATGAATTTGTTCATGTCTGTGGGCACTTTTCGACTACCAACAAGTTCATTTGACTACTAATTCTAGAAAAATTAAATGCTTGAAATTTGTGTTCAAAATGGAGTTACAAAAAAATCACTCTCGGAATTTGTCTGTAAAAATTTAATTAAATCGCTTTTTTACGTTAAATTTTTTGACCGTTATTATCCAGAAGGCCTAAGGAAATGATCAGTCACGTTACTTGGTATNGTCAATTTTCTGTTTCTGTCATCCGAAGGCACCTAGTTAGCTCTATCAATCAAGCTGGTCTAAAATTTTTCATACTAAAAATTTTTATTGAATTTGGCAATTTTTGTTGATTTTCGCTGATTTTTTGTCAAAAAAATCGCTGAAATGACGTAATTGATGTATCAAAGAAAGTGTTATAAAAATTTTGGCCCAGCTTGTCCCCTACCTATATGAGTTCTAAACAGTATTGGCCCAAAAAACAAATGATTTTTTTTGCTCGCATATCTTTTTGAGCTTTTGCCGTGAAGTGACATTTCTGATTTTTCGGGAAATTTAGATATGTGTGCCATTTTAAACTTCTTTTACGATTTTGAGACTCCGAGAAAAAAAAACGTAACGATTTCGAATCATGACGTCCTTTCGTAACGATTTTGAGCGTAACGAATTTAAGGTAGGGACTGTACTTAAGTTGTACAAATTCTATTTTAGTGTTGAAACCGCGGTACCGTATGCCTGCAGTTCAACTGTCGAAATGATGACAAAATCTTTTGGTACTGGCGGAATTGAACGACACTCGGTATATACCTGAACTACTTACCAACATTAGACAAATATATTCACCTTTACGTCTTTTACTGATTAAAATAATTTGTCTACTTAAATTCCGTTTAAACGGTTTCACCCAATAAACCATTTTTTATAAGATTTTAATCATTATTAACCATATTATATTGTTATATATAATATTTGATCTATATAATATGGTTCATATTTTCGCAAACAAATGATATGCTGTCAGTTGCACTAACGCCGTTTTTGAGAATATCAACATAAACCTTTAGGAGAAAAATGACGTAATAGTTTGCTATATGTTTTTGAAATATTTACATCCTCAAATGAGTTAGTATACAGAGTGTACTCCAAGTCCGTGACGCTACTTTGCTATTTTTTGTCCGGAATGGACGGTATTGGACTTATTTTTAGAATTAAAGCGTGCCGGATTTGAAGTTGGCTGAAAATCGTTCCATAATTGAACTACTTACCGTAGACAGTTTTTGGTTATACAATGACACGTAAGTCCAATTACAAGCAGCGCGGTGAGTTGTTTGCGTGGCGAAAGGACGCGAGCCAATAGGAGGCGCCTATAAAAAAGCATGAGCCAAGGCTTGCTTGTAATTCGGTTACAGACGCCAGCGCCGTAGGCTTATTCCATGCCGTTCATTGAGAATATGGATGACTCGTAAAAAAGGATTGAACCACGCTATAGTTAGTGGCACGGAATTCAGCTACAGACCGCCTACGGTTCTGTCCCATTATTCCGGGACATAAACGTACTTTTACGCAGTATCCAGCCTCAACTGCTACGTTTTCGTAAGCCTCAATAGCGACAAAAACGTATAAGTTGAGGTTGGATACCCGGTAGTCAAAAATTTTAATCGTCTAAGATTTGGTATACTCCCTATACAAACAAACCCCCTAACCAGTAATCTTAACATCAATTATCTTTGACTTTTTGAACCACTTTTTGAACCAAAACGTATCGGGATGGCCAATTATTTTACCAAACGCTCCACCTAATGTTCTTAACAAAATTCAATTTTCTTAACACTTCTCAGCAAAACAGTTGTTAGGATAACTGGTGGTGTTTCGGAACATTTTTCAACACCACACTACGCATATATAAATAAAAAGAATTGGGCAGCAGGAAGACGGTTTATTTTATTTGAATCAAAGCACAATTTGCGTCCAACATCGACCAATGCAGCAAAATGAACTCTAACAATCGAATATCAAACTTTATCCAAATTTAAAAATTCTCTTGATAGAATGCTGAAAAAAATTGGCGTCGGGACTTTAATTACAAGAACAGAATCAAAATAATTAAGAAGTAAAATGGTGTATTACATGCAAAAGAGGCTTAGTCGAAAGTATGCTCGAATTCTTCGGGGAATCGGCTGCGAATGTACTGACAGAGTTCGAACAACTGTTGATCTTTGATATCGTAAAAATGACTATTGAAAAAATTGTCGATGCAAACGGCCTTGGCCGACATAAGATCGTCCAAGGGCTCCTGGACCGTCTGCGTCGTGGCAAACGTCTCGGGCATGACGGTCTGGGGCGGGTCGGTGGTGGCCGCAAAGACGCTCGTCGTGGGCGGGGTGGTCGCCGATAACTCCTTGACGGTCGTTGGGATTCGAAACTCGTCTTCGTCATTACGCTGCCCGATGAAACCGCGTCGGCGACAAGGCTGATGGCAACCGGGCCAGGCATGATTTCCTATGGAAAATGTTTGGATTAAAATGCATAACACAACAGCTACGTGCTTTAATAACAGTAATTTTTCCACCTACGCACTATCCCCTTAAAGAAACAACCCTAATGTTAAATTCCTAGAAGTTATCATAATTCATGAAAGTTAACAGTCTGTTCGCGTCGTTTTTTCCAATATTAGTTGACGAACTGGCTACTAAAGTTAACAAAATGCCTAGAAGTTAACAAAATTTATGGAAGTTAACAGTCTGTTCACGTCGTCTTTTCCAACTTTAGTTGACGAACTGGCTACTAAAGTTAACAAAATGCCTATAAGTTAACAAAATTTATGGAAGTTAACATTTTTCCATCGTTTTGTGAACTTTAGGAGACCGGTATTGTATGGGTTTTATAAACATACCGTTTCGAGTTTTGAGACAAACATCGACATCACATGTCAGCCAATGGGAGAGAGCATCTTCAAATGCAATGGCCTCGAACATAATGACGTGCCCAGAGTCTGGAAGCGCGTACTTGGACAATTGTTGTACATGATATTTGTTTGTTTTGCAGTTGCGTTTAATCAACTCAATATCCTTTTGTGTTGTTGTGTTTGTGTCTTTGTCATAAATCTCGCCAGACCAAATACAGTCACGAACGAAATAATCCCATCGTGCTGAAAATAAAATATAAAGAAAAAATTATACCTTTTGCGCCGTTATCTTGTCACCCATTATCTTACAGTTTTTGCCCATTCGTTCCGTTATTTTGTAGATGCCTACACACTACGCCGTTATCTTGTAGAGTTTCCCATTCGCTCCGTTATCTTGCGGATTTTTTTTTCGCGAAAGTTATAAGGTAACGGGCAAGGGTGTATCTAGGGCTTCTAAAAACCCTATTTATTGACTCTATCGGCCTTTATATAGTAAATAACTTTCGTTTCCGGCTTACATCATTTTCTACTAAAGTTGTTTTTACTAAACAAGCATTATCTATCCACCAGATAAATATACAGGATGCGTCTTTAATCGGCCACAAACCAATAAACCGGCCACTTTTGGACCTATTTTTCGGGGATAAAAATATTTTACGACTACGCATTGAGCCATTAATAGGCCAGTTTGTGAAAAAATTAGTGACCGGTTAACGGCGCGTCTTGCGTTTTATGGTATTTTATAAATCTAAGCAAAAAAGTTACAAACTTGGAAATTTGGTAAAGTTGTTTTGATCATCGCCATTAGTATCTGGTTCTGGTACTGGCTTTACTCCAACCATGATAGGTCCGCCGACTGATTTCATCATTATATTATCCGGATCATTTGGATAAAAATTTCCATTGGGGTCCAATACATTGTAAAGCTGAACAATTTATTTAGCTTTAGATATCTATCATATACACCACCTAACCAGTTAATTTGCCGTGCTGAAAAATTAGTAAGATGACCCAATTTGGGTTACATGACTGATAACATGACTGATTAGGTGGTGTTGTGTAATGAATAAGAACGGGCCGCATAGTTAGGTACACGATTATAATGCGCTTATAATTTTGTAATGGCGAAATAATTAACGAAAAATCGTTCGCGGTAAGTCGTCATAAACCCTCTTTTACGGAATATCACCGACATCTAAGAAACCAGAAATTTTTTGGTTTTTAGTAAACTTAATGGTGTGCAAAATTACCGGTAACACCACCAATTTTTCTTAAAACAAATTAGGAGAAATTAGCGATGTCTATTTTGCCCAACGAGCCTCCTTATCATTATATATGAGTCATACGGTATAATATGACCGAAACAAGGTTGTGTGCATAAATGCACACATTTTTCCGTGGGAGTTCATTGAAAAAAAAACTTACGTCGAATTCGGCAGTGAGATTTCCATAACCACGAAATTGCATTGATGCGGTGCCAAGAACGTATTCCCCATCAATATATTTTTTCAAATCCAATGGCAAATCATCATAAGGTGTTTTGGCCATTGGGTAAAAGCACGAGAAGATGAGTGTTCGCTCTGTGTACGGTGGCGGGTTAGATTTAGCACGGCGACCTTTTACATGTAGCTCATAAACGATACCGAATTCGTCTTGGATAAGGGTGGAGCCGCAGTCTTCATAACCCTTTTCGGTGAAGAAGTCGAATTCACCTTCATAACGTCGTTCATGCCAGTCTTCGTCCGATACTGGCGTCGCAGCTGTACCGCTAACTCCCAGGCCCTCTCTGGTCAATTCACGCTCGCAATTGTCACCGATTCCGATTTTGAACTCGTTAGTTTTTGGCATAGTCACAGATTTGTACAGTTGGCGTTTGGTGACTTTGAATTTGACTTTGAAATTTTCGCATGAAAAACCGGCCTTGATCTAGATAAAATGAGTTTTATCATTAAGGTGAAATTCATGAAATTTTACGTATAATATACCGTAGGGGGACTCTCTGATGGGAGTGCTTTAAGCGAATGCGCGCGCATGCGTTGCTTAAAATCATATGCGCTGCCTAAAAGCACTCCCATCAGAGAGTCCCCCTACGGTAAGTCTGACACAATTTTTTGGACAATTTTGTTTCAAAATTTTGGATACTTTTTCGACAATTTTCGACAATTGCAACTTTTTTATAAGCCTTTTTTCGTTTTTGAGTTATTGAAAATATTTCCGACACTAATTGAAATCTTACCAAAACCACATTTGAAAAATCTTTTGAAATTATATTTGCCAAATAAATAATTCGAGGTCTTTTCCGATTACATTTTCGACAATTTCTGCCAATTTCAGAAATTTGGATTTAACAATTTGGACAATTTTTGAAATTCATGTTACTAACTATTTCCTAACTTATCGAAATAATTATTTTCAATGAAATTTCATTTTTTTTCTCTGCGTATTCTCTCAATAAACGTACCTTATTGGCCATGCGAATTTCGGCGGAAACGGGCTCCGTTTGGCTCAACGCCCGCGCGATCAGCAGCGAAAAAATCAACATTCTTTTTTTTTGGTTCTGCGCGACGCAGATCAAAAAAAATTCGAATGTGTACTTTGATTGAAATGGCGGATAAAATCGTAACTAGATTTCGGCAAGTTCAACATGGACCTGTGCGCCACCTGTGGTTGCGCTGACATCAGTCACTTCGGTGATTTTTGCAAATGTCGGCGAGTCGACAGGATTCAATTATCGGACATGGCGCCGAGGCCAACAGCACAATCGGTAACATAATTGCCAATTAGAAGGTAGCTTCATAATAAGTCCGGCATCTTTGTAAGTTCAATTCCAATTGACTTTTGGAGCCAAAAAAAACAAAAACTTGTGAGTATAGGCCAAAACGAAACAGAAACGTGACAGTTGTTCATACTTGAAATTGAATCTGAAAATGTAGGTCCGGTAATAAGATTGAACGGGAAATCGACTTAATGCCTAGGTTTTCAATTGCTCCCATCATTCATAATCAACATGTACAAATCAGCAATTTTATTTTAAATATCAAGTAACGTTTATAAAAAGGTCTAACTATTTTCAGCGCTTGTATGAATGATATATTTTCACGTGCTTAGAGTGTACTATAACACTCAAAGGTCGATCAAAGTTCCAAGTCCAACCGTTTTGTTTATGCAGTTGAAGGTATTGTGCCAAGTGGGAACATACTTAACATATTTAGATATGTTGACGACTGTTAAGCTAAAGCAAATTAAAATGAATTAACTTTTGTTTTGTACATTAAATAGGCTCTTTGCGAGTTACATTTTTTTCATGATACGTTTTTCTGCGAAACAGTACCTTTGTCGTTGCCGTTTTTCGGTAAATAATTCATTTTTATTGTAACATCAAAATTTCAACTCTGATAGGAAAGTTAAATATATAAATTTGTTAACATGTAGCATTCATAAGACGGCGATTGTTGTGCATACAAAAAGAAGTAATGCTCTTTTAACCCACATATGCTAAATGTTGGGTGGATCTCAATTATCATCCGTACACTTGGTAGTACACTTAGTAGTAAATGACACCCAAGTTTTATTTCTGGATTTTTCTGTTATATTCCGTCAACATTGAAAAACCTCCATTACTTTGCGAATTATTTTTACGTCGAGTCCAAATTGAGTTAACAAATTGAGTTAAAAACACTTTTTTAGTCGAATAAAACTCGGAGGAGGTACCTTTTTGAACAGTGTCTTTAAATAGGGTCCCCAATATTTGGACCATCTACTGTACACACCAAATTGAGCCAAATTAAATTCCGAAATATTAATGAAGGCATTGACGTTAACTGTATACGACTTTATTTATAATCAACACCGACATTTATGTTAAAAGGACTCTACTTTCACGATACTTCTTTAATTTGTAATACTGTCTTATTATTACACTGTATGATTTGACTGTCTTATATTTCTAATATAATCCACGTTGATGCTGTTTACACGCACACTTTTTTTGGAATAGAAATAAACGATTATATCAGATACAATTATCTCTTAGTGGTGACTGAAATGGGATACGAACCCACACCTCCCGAAGAGATTGGAGCTGTGCAAAAAAATGAAAGCTGATGGCCTTACGGTTTTAAAGGCCAATTGGCAATTGAATATTTTTTTACATATTGATGTGTATCGCACAACAGTAAATATGGCGCAAATTTTCGATATTGACAAAATTTACCCGGACATTGTTACTTTTTTGGAACGTCTGAAGCAAATAAATAATAAGCGAAAATTTAGTTTTGAACAAAAAAAAATGCTAGAAAACGCATAAAATTCACAGCATAAATAGGGCTCATCAAAAGTTAGTCCCGGGCAAATGAAACGTTTTTTTTTTGGAAAAAACGATTAACTTTTTTTACAACTTTAACTTTTTTTTGGTTCAACTGTTAAATTGTAGGGAAAATTTCTTTCTTCCTGTTCCATTATATTTCCAGCCATTGAACCTTCTTGAAACGGGGAAGCCCGATTTTATTTTGCTTACTTTTTTTATAAAAAAAAGACTTTTCGTAGACCCTTAAAAAAAACCTACGGGGTATCCAACCTCATTATTTTCATCCTACAAAGGAGAGACTATGAAGGGATTGACGTGAACCTTATAAGACTTAATTTATAATCAACAACGACATTTACGCAAAAATCACTCTACTTTCACGACACTTCTTTAATTTGTAATACCGTCTTATTATTACACTGTATGATTTGACTGTCTTCTATTTCTAATATAATCCACGTTACTGCTGTTTACACACACACTTTTTTTGGGAATAGAAATAAACGATTACACAAGATACAATTGTTTCTTTTATTGATTCTCACTCTCACATACATAATGAAAATTGAGCTAAAAATCAAAAGCGTAACAGGTGGTGAATATTAATGTGAATATTTATGAAACATTTTTTTAAGTTTTTATACCTTTTCTTAGATGCTTCAAAATCAAGTCCGATTTTTGGTGCATTTTATTGTTTTGGAACTAATCATTGTTAAATCTTGAGGTAGAAACAAGAAATAAAGATTTGGTTTGCAATTCCACGACAACTCCGTTTTGATTGATTAGAAGTTAATCGTGAACTAATCTTCATTTTTGGCAAGGAAAATAATAAACATGTGGTTTAACCAAATATGACCAAACAAGGAAAACTATACCCCAAACTTGAAACCGAAAAGTGATTTATTTTCTATTGAACTTGGATTTTAACTCGATTTTTGTTTCAACACTCATTGTAGTGATTTGTTTATCAGCTTATATTTTCGAAGTCCGAATTTGAAACCTGGGAGAAAAGAACCAATTTAGAATAAACTTCATATCCGAGGATTGATTTCGGAATTCAAGTTGAATCATAATAATGCAATCACAAAAATTTGCATGTAATTTGGTTATGCATAACAGCGTGTTCATCAATTGTCCCAAACGTGATCTAAGTTGAACTAGGTGCTGAAGCAATTCCATTAAATGTCTTTTATGTGTCACATTAACTGACGAAATGCATAATATTTTCTCGTCTAACAAATTTGGGTTGGCTTTTATAACTCCTACGGTCCCGCGAGTGCCATACTTATTACTTATTAATTTTTTGGAAAGATTTGTTTCTGATTAACCCAACGACAACGCAAGTTTTCAATCTCGCCCCAACCAAACGCAAATGTTGCCCAAATTTCCAACCCTAGGTTCAATAACTAGGGTAGGTCCTAGTCCACTTAGTTTGATTAACGCAAAAATGATCACTTTCTTGCTTCATTAAAATCTAATGTGATGTTTCATTCAATTATCCAGCAAGGAGTCGAGCTATTGTAGCAATTAAAATATTTACTCATTAATTCATAATTATTTAGTTCTTGCGTTTGAAATCAACCACAAAACGGGTAAAGTTCCAACTAAATGACAAGGAGCATTGGCATGAACTTGACCGGCTGGTTTTCCTGATAATTTCTACCCAATAGTTTGTAATAAGTAACACTAAAAATCAACATAGAATTATTGATTACAAAGTCGGGCAGCAAAATAAAAATAATCGATTTGCTTATGATGATAAATTCCGAGTGATCAGACAAGTGTAAACAAGAGGCCGGACCAACGTCAGACCTTGTGTTCAGGGATATGCTAAATAATCGTGTTTGAGAGTTAAGCGTTTTTGGGGATTCTTAACTCCCAGGGGGAAGTGCGTGTATATAGACACGTAACTTTTTTTTCGTCAATTTAAGGCATATGGAGGCCCCGTAAAGCAAAACGGGTATTGCTGACCCCCTCAACTTTTCGAGAAAATTTGATTGACGGTGTTTTTCGCGTAGGTTGGAGGTTTCAAACAGCTCTCTAGGGGGCCCTGGTGGCCCAAATCAATTTCTGAAGTGTCAGATCGACGTATTTTGACGAGCTCTACAACTTGGCTTTACCAGTTTTTTAATTACTGCGAATTATTGTGGATTTTTCAAGTGCGTGTTTATTTACACACAATTTTCCCCTACCGGTTCCCAAAAACTCCTTCTTTTTTAGAGTTAAATTTGAGTTATTTATTGTTATGTAATATATAATTCTGAATTTATTCAAGAGGTCATATCATTTCATGCCACTTCTTCTTAATAATTACCTGAATATAGTTTTAAGAGGTGTCTAATTTGTTTTTGTCATTAATCTTTTTTACGATTGACCAACGTTTTCTAACGCAGTATTTATTTTATTTTATTCTGCCGCGACAATTTTGAAACAGAGATATTAGAATATTGTGAAAGATGGCGGAGAAATCATTTGGTGATGAAGAAATGTTAACTGTTGTTGCTGTATTTTCAATTGCGAGTGTGATTTTGTTGGGACTGTGCTTAGTTAAACTCTACTGTCACCTAAAACGAGTAATCGACATTCACGAGGGAACCGAAAAACCAACAATATGCAACGAAGAAATATATTCTGAAAAGCAGAACGAGTGTCTACCGCAAACTGCACATCCTTATATCAGTTGAAATAAATATTACGACCATGCTAAATTTTCGAATAGTCTTCTTTTCAGCCTAACAATCCCCTGTGCAGTTATCTGACAGGTTAAAAAACAAAAGTCTGCCGGGTAACTGCGTAAGGCGTAGGTGAAGATGGCACCGACTGAATCGGATAATTTTCTTAAATGTCGAAAGAGTAAAATGTCTAAAACGGAATATGTCTACAAAAAGGTGTAAAGTGGATAAAGGGTAAAGGTAATAACATGTAAAGGTGATAAAGTGTAAAGGTCAATTTTAGCTATTTTTCTTCATCGAATTTTTTATGGTGGATAACGTGTAAAGGTAATACAGTGCAAAGGTGATAAAGTGTAAAGGTGATAAAGGGTAAAATGTCTAAAAATTTTAGACATTTTCCCCTTTAAACATTTTAGAAGTTATTCTCATTCAGTCGGTGCCGAAATAGATGTATGTTGTGGTGGATAACAGTACATTGTGCCGGATAACGGTGCAAGGCGTAGGCAGAAAAGTGAAACAAAAAAGTAAAAACGTAAAAAAAACCTGCCGGATAACAGCACGAGCAGGCCAACCTGCCCGATAACTGCTCATGTACCTTGCTAATTTTTAACGCGAAAATAGAATGACCCTTTTTTACTGCTAGGGAAAGTATATAACTAAATTAGATTTTATTTATTAACACTGTTAAGTTATTCGTGTGAGTGTAATGTTGAAAGTATTTAACCTAAAGTTCAAATTCATGAAAAATACAAGTTTTTTTTAACTCAGGCCAACTCGATTACACAAATGTGTAATAGCTCTTCTCTCACGACTATCACAAACTTTTGGACCGAAAGTGTAATCACCGTTTAGCTATCGGTATGATTTTTTTATCTCACAAAAAGAACGAATTACATAGTCAAGTACACTTTCAGACTAACGTTGCAAGAACATGAAACAAACGTTTATGAGCTTTTTAAATAAATTTGATTTCTACCTGCAAACTTTCCAGGATAAAAATAATATAACTTCAGCATAAATGCTTCTAGTTATTATTTCTACAACACGTTGGTCTTTCGGAGAAAAAGTTTTCCGAAACAACCGCAAGACAATGTTTTTTCGAAGAAAATACAACAAAAAACATTTTGATGAAAACTAAATAAAACATTTGTCGGTGATGCTCAACTATAGTAGCCGTATCCCCGTCATCGTCAAAAAAGTTTTTGGAGGAAACCGAAGCTTTTAGTGAGAACTTGTTTCGATTTCAGGTTTCCAACTTGGAATAAACTGCACATTCTAACACATACAATCGATTTTAAATTGACTGTCATCAGTGGCCAACTGTTCCAAAAGCAGCGTTTAAAACGCGGAATTATCCGGAAGTTTCCAACGCAACAGAAATGCATTATTATGACAATTGCATAATCTTGCACCTTGAGTGCCTTAAGACTCGTCTTTATTATTCTTAGTTAATTCCTGCACTTGTCATCTTAATTCTAAACTAATTCGATCCTCAGGGTCTATTTGACATAATACGCAATGACGTCAAAACATAGATGCTAAAATTGTGACAGCAGTTTTCAAAAGTGCTGATACAGGTATCAAAGTGGTAAGCTCATCTAAAGTAATTTTACTTCAGCATTCAAATTGCTACAGAGGATAGTCAAATTCCGCGACGCTTGCGTTTCTGACTCAAAGTCCCTTTCTTCACTAAAAACCTGAATGGTACTTAGAAAAAATCTTTATATTTGTTTTGTTTTTATCTTTGACTGGCTTAAAATGCATCTGCTGTGAAAATTTTGCTTTCGACCGTGGACAGCCTAGTCATGAAACGTTATAATACAAAATAAATTCAGTTTTTCGGACGAAATTCGTCCGCATTATGCGGAAATCCTATTAAAATATAAAATACATAGTGCAGATTGTATATTTAATTCAAAGTCCATTTATCGAATTTGGATCGCAGTCTAAATAGTTAAAATGAGATAAGTATAAATTTTAGATTTCACGGCCAAATCAAGATTAGAAGTAATACCATTAACCATTTTTTTTTTCTAAAAATATAATTCTTTATCAACCCACTTCTAAATCAAACTAGGAAAAATTGATAATAATATTTTTTATGATCCCATTTTCTTCCGATAAACTCAATCAAACAAGCCCAGTCCGTCAACGTGCGGTTTAAGGAACAAATTTGCATAATTTAATTTCAATAAAAAAAAAGAACACATAATGATCAGAGGGACTTGGACCATAACCGAAAGTTCGCAAATTGATTTGGATTTAACAAATCAAGATGCATGTTTTATGCTGATTTTTCGCAATTTTTCAGATTTCAAATTTTACCCTATCGGCCAGGCCATGGCGCTTCTGACAATGCAGGTCAAATTGGATTTGTGGTTTTTACCAACTTTGGTCTTTCGGTTTTTTCTCGGCGTTGAAACAGTCTTTTTTCTTTGACAAGCGTGTAACAACAACCGATTTAACCTTCAATGTTCTAAAATTATGCGTTTTGGAAACGAAAAAACTGTACTTGAAAGCGACCGAGCTAATCTCATGTGAATTGGTACCGTTTACTTTTGCAGATTTTTTTAGTGCGGCTTCCGCGCTTGCGTCATAATCGCATTTGGAAGAAACAGAGTAAGACGTAATATAGAGGTCGCCTCATAAAACACACCGCCTTTTGTGAAAAGGGCTTTGAACCACCACGTGGTTTGGAGTTCACCCAGGCGGCTTGTTATAGTCTGAGACCGTTCTAATTTTGTACAATAAGACGCGGATTAAAAAACTAAAGTACGCACGTTCGACTGCCCTCTCGACTTGAAAAATAAACATCAGCTGTTGTCAGTAGACCTGGGTAGCTCAAAACTCGACTGGCCTCACGAGATGGAGAATTTACATGAGCTATAGTCAACTGGCCTCAACAGATCCGACGTTTAAATGAGTTATACTTGACTAGCCCTTTCATGTCCTATTTGGTCTGGTCTTTTCTCGGCTGCCTAGTTCACGAACTGTCGCGACATGTAGACATCAGTTCTATCGTACTGGGAAGGCCAGTTGGCAATTTCTGTCAAACCTGTACACCACATAACCATGGTTAACCAGTACACCACATAACCATGTACACCACATAACGATGGTTAACCAGTTATCTTATCGGCTGTTTTGCTCAAAAATTAAGATAATTGAATTTTGTTACGATAATTGGGTACGACGTTTGGTTAGGTAATTGCCGAAAACTGCCAATAATAATTTACTAATTGGTTTTAACGATACGTTTTGGTGCAAAAAGTGTTACGATAAATCATCTTTTTTAAGATGAATGGTGTCAAGATAACTGGTTAGTTACCTCAGATGAATTTTAATTTTCTAATGACATTCCAAATAATAGTAATGAAGCGCACGATAAGTGCTGGTTATATTTTAACCAATAATCGCATTGAATTAGAAAGTGTAGAACATTTCGAAGACCTGGTTTCTATTTCGGCCGACAAATGGGGAATATAATCATCTAGTGTCCATCACACACTTGGCAGTTGTGGATGTTAGTTACTGAGAATCTGCACCGTTTACGTTTTTTGATGACAAAATTTTAGTCGTATTATGAACTTGAGAATAAACGCATTATGGATCAACCAGGGGATTATATTTTTTTCTCAAAGCGTTTAAGTATTTCTTGTGGCATGTTCTTTGAGTAAAAACCGCAATTTTCTTGTACACCATTATCCAACGCAACGGCCAGCGAACCACCATGGTCCATGGACTATGGTTTTCAGTAAATTAAATCAGTAACCTTTCTAAACCGTTTTTTTTTTGTTAATCTATTGGATTAAAGCATAACTAGGCTTGGCAGTAATGTACATTGGCGAGATCATACGTACGATGACCTAGAAACATGCCATAGTGCCAAGTTTTTTTTTTGTAATTTTACTATCGTCCGATTCTTTATGTTAGTTTCACCGAAACATTAAACATACATTGTTTGCAAATATGCACATCACGATATTCACTAGTCACAAACATCATTATTTTTGTTAAAAATGAGAAAAAATAATAAATGTTTTATATTTTTCTAGTGTGGTCCGTCACGGACCATCCGTTAAGCATTTTTTTAAGTACATGCAACGTTTCAGATTTATTTTTACCATACTTTTAAAGAAATTTATTTTCAAAACCCCATCTTGGAAATAGGTGGTTCTCAGTGGAAAACACCCTTCTGTAAAACACTTCCGAATGAAATTTTCTTTTTTGATGAAAAATTAATCAGGAGCATCAGATTATTTCAAACTTTCCCTGAACACGCTATTCCTCTGCTGAACACGTATGGTCTCTAGTAGATGTCACAGACGTCACTTTTCTGTCATGAGAACATTTTTATAACAATTAAAGATAAGAGAAGAAATTTGAACAGTTGCAAGATAACGGACGCAAAAAGTTTTATAAATATACTTTTTCCTTCGTCGAAGATAATTTATAGAAACATTGTTCAAGTAAAGATAACTTGGAAGATCTTGTAAGACTTCCCTTAAAAGTTAAGTCAAATGACAAATACAACGTCATTCTTGACAAACAGTAGGTCTCACATGTAGGTATACATAATTCGAATTAAATGAAATTTTACCAAAAATATTTTAAGTTCAGGGTAAGGACGCATTTGTTTCGAAAAACGTTCATAAAATTCCAATTAACCCTCAACCAAAATCATAGGACATTTGAAAATGTGAAATTAGCCCAATGGGGTTAAGAGACAAAAGTGACCCTTGTAAAAGTACGGAATCGTTCATTTATGTGAGACCACTGTACTTCGTAGTCTCCGTTTTTCGTTTAAACAATTGTCAGTATGATTTTTGTTTCTATTTGTCATAAAATGCTGCTTAACAACAAAAATAATATGAAGGGCTGGCAATACTACTCTGTACTTGAGTACAAAAACTTCGTAAAAATTCTGATTTTGTTAAAAACTTTGTTAAAATTCTGATTTTTTAATTGAGAGTGTTCTTCAAATTTACCCTGAATAATTTTTAGGGCCAAAATAATAAAAACTAATTTCTGATAACCAGGTGCGTCATTATCCTTCAACGCGAACTCGCAAAAGGTAAAAAAAAGTGAAACAGAAGAAAAAAATCTACTGAAAATATGGGAATTTATCATAAATGGGGGGTAGGGGCGGGAAATGGGTTGGAATGAAACAAACAAGATGAGAACGGTGCATGAGACGATTTTATGAATATTTTGTTGTTTAGTATATACACGGGGTGCGCCGTTATGTTTCATCCCGTTAAGTTTCACTTTTTCGAGAAAATATTTTCCCCTAATACAAATCTTTTTATGTTAAGCCCTGCGCCGTTATATTTCACTACATCCCGCGCGGGCCATTATGTTTGACTATTTTTCGAATTTTTCTGTGAAACATAACGGCGCACCCAGTGTATTCAAATATTTGACGGTAAAAGTCAGATACTTGACTTCCGACGTCAAGTTCTCAGTCTACCGGCTTGTCATAAATTCGTGGGAATTTTCCCTTATTCGAAACATTTTCAAATATGTTTATTGATGGCTATAGAAATTGTCAGAAAAAGAAAAGATAACGAGACGGACGAGAAAAATTGAAAGATCCCAGCGCACAATATAATGGTCAACTTAGTGGTCTGTATAAATAAAATGTACAAACTGAACGTTTTAAATAGCATTTTTCGCATACTAAGTCCTTAAATAATAAGAGTTCACGTAATATATATTTCAACTTACACCAATTTATTCTTTTTAGAACAGGTTAGAATAATCTGGTTTATAGATGTTGACAAGTTTATGTTGCAAAAAAGGCATTATCTGTTTTACATATTTAGAAATCATCAGGGAAAAAGGGTTTTACATATTGACATAGTTCCCATAGGGCTTCGTCTTGATCGATCAGGAATTCCTGCGTTTCATCGTCATATATTTCCAGACATGCGTTTTTGGCCAAAATTAGATCCGAGTCGGTATTGTCAATTTCTTCTGGTTCGGCAGTTGCCTGAGTGGCCGGTGCCGCTGTGCCAATAGCATCATCTGTGGGCACAACTGTTGACGGCATAGCTGAGGTGGTCGTGTCCGGGTAGGTGGTCGCCTCGAGCTGGAAGGTTTCTTGAGGAATCCACATGGGGTCACCGGTCTTGTGCTTGACGCATGGGTCAGTGCCTTGCGGATCACAGTCAGTTTCGCCAGTGTAAGGATTGTACCAGTAGACGTCGGCACCATCGGCCAATAGTCCTACGGTATTGGGACACTCCTGGTAACATCCAGCATAGGCCATTTGCCCTTAACATAAATGACCAATATTAAAATGTTTGCGTTTAGGGGTCAACTTTTGGAAATTTCTATCACGTTGTGGTACAAATTCTAAAACTATTGAATAACAACGCAGTGTGTAGGCGGAGTAGCTGTATTTTTTGCCAATCTATAAATCGACAAACGTAGACATTAATAGGATTTGAAGTTAGTTTTATTTTTTCTAGAGAGCGTCCAATATGGACACGCCAGGTAAGGGTAGGAACGCCAAATAAGGTTAGTTTTCTTTTCGGAAAAAAAAATTCGCTTTCAAACAAGGGTACCACACGTAAAGGTATGTTTTTGTCTGTGAATCAATTAAAAAATAGAAGTGAAAATGCCAAGTTAAGGTAGGTTCCGACGAACACGAAGCTTTCCCTTCCTTGTCCTTTCTTACAAAACAGTTGTTAAGATAACTGATCAGGTGATGTAAATTAACTATATCAAACCATCTCGCGTTTGGAGGCAAATGTCGACATCACAAGTGAGATAATGTTGATCGGCATCAGTAAAACCCATAGCTTCGAAGATCATAATATGACCGTAATCTTTGCGGCCGTGTTTGCTCTGGAGTTCAATGTGGTACTTGGAGTTTTTGCAGTTTTTGTTCACCAACTGGATATCCTGCTGTACGTCTTCGACCAAACCGGAGAAAATGCAATCACGGATGAAGTATGCCCATCGGGCTAAAATGTTTATTGTAAAAAATCAGACGGATTGAAATATTATTAGGGAGGGGTCAGTCATGTTGTTTAAAAACTTAACCCGAAAATCAGTAAAGTAGATTTTCTCATCAATTTGATGTTTTTATTATAATTAATGGTATAAGCTAATGTTATCAAGCATGGTCAAGTTCACTTGACCATCAAATTCTAGAAATTTTGGTATTTCAAAATTGCTCATACGAATTTTCAAAAATGAATATACGTTAGTAGTTTTTTGATGTTTTATTTGACCATGATGGTAGTTTGAGCACCCTAGGCGCTTAATCCGTACAAATTATAATATTGACTTACTTGTGTGTTGGTTAATTGGATTATAATCTACTCCCCACTTCATTTTTGGCTTAGGTCGGACAGCAATCATGACTGGCTCGCCTGGTTTATGCATTCGGCTGATACTCGTGTAAGGGTGGAAGCGCTTTGTCAATTCCGTTCGCACGTCAACCAGCTGAATTAATAAATGACGGATTAGAGCAGATTTAAATCCAATAAGAGAAAATTTTATATTAGGGTTAAACACAAAAGGATTTTTTATGAAAAAATAAGATAAAAATATTACCAAAAAAAAAAAATCAAAAAAGTGGCACTCAAGGCAGCGGCCCTCATGGCACCGCCCCTCAAGGCATCCGGTACTACACGTTATATTTCTTTTTCAAAAATGGTCTTCTAAAATGAAACTACTTTTATTAGAAGCTGCTTTTTTATAAAGAATTACTTTTCCTTCAAGTTTTACAAACCTCAAATACATCCATAGCGGAAAAGTCACCAGATTTTTTAATATCATAATCATTGCCAGAAACTGTTGCGGTACCGTCACCGGTCCATGCAGAGTAGGCGGCATCATTACCGTCCGGCATTTTGTAAAAACAACTAAGTGTAATTTTGCGAGGAGTCCAGCCGACGCCGGCGATATCCTTTTTTCCATTGATCTCAATTGAAACCAAAATACCGTTGGCATCTTGTGAAACGCTGGCCCCACAATTTTCGATATCCTTATCGCTGAAATAGTCAAAAACCACATTGGACTTCATTTCCGTCCAATCACCGGAGTCATCGCCGGCTTGCCTGGAAAGTTGCTGTACGCAATCTTTGTTAACGAGCGACTGTTGGTATCCTTTTGGTCCAATGTAGAAATTGTTAGAGGCTGGTATAGCGGTACTGGAATAAAGTTGTTTTTTGGTCACAGTGAAATCGATTGTGAAGCTCGAGCATGTCAGCTGCCTTAGGATCTGAAAGAAAGCTTGAATTTTCCCGTACTTGTAACCTTTTGTGTATGCCAGTGAGAGAGAAGAGTCTTGGTGCGTACGGGGATCGAACCCGGGACCTCTCATCTGCAGTTCGAGCGCTTTACCACTGAGCTAACCCATCGACATACACTCACATATTTTCAATGAAAAAATTATAAAAATGATTTTTGAAATGTCCAAATAAAACTGTTTTTTTTTTATAAAATAAACTGGGTAAATTTAAGATTTGAGCAACTATGTGGTTCTATAAACATAATATCTAATGAGTAAAATATTGAAAAGATAAATTAAAAAAAAAATATAAATTGAAACATAGAAATATATCGTGTGTTGCAGCTCTGACTGATAGGGTTATGCAAAAATAGTATCAAAATTAATTATAAATTAATTATAAATGGCTCTTATTCACAGGCATAGTCTATGACTCATAGAACACTGTATAATTAATAATGAAAAAAATATTTAAAATGTATTCTGTTTATTGACTGCAAATTCCGAAAATATTGAAAAATTCTCGTCATTGGTAACGAAAATAAAACTCTAGCAATCTCTTCTAATACTTTAGTTTGACATGTTTTTTTGGAATCTCGTTATATTCGTAATTATGAAATTGGGTTGTTGAAAAGAACAAATTCGTTAAAAAGTGAACAAAAAATTACCCTATCTGCTTGGCTTTGACTCGCATAGGCTGAGGCTAGTAAGGTACTGAAAAGTAACATTATTTATGGTGCACAATTGTGCAAGGTCCTAAATATACTACCGATGGCCGAGCGGGTAAACAAAAAGAAACCCGCCTGCGACAAGTTCAGCGCCACCACTTGTCGCGCTGGGCGATCGTCAAACNTAACGCGCTTTTTTTGCTCTTTCCTGATTGTGGTAGAGTTACCTTTTGGACCTAAATCGTATTATGACGTTCGTGCCAAACCTTCTTATGGTAGGAAGCACGTGGATGTACACGTCAGTTAACTATTCTTTTTTTAAATTGAAATCCGATTTTCCCATGAAAATTACTTACATTTTAGGGTTGACATACGAATGGAACGGTGAGCGGTTCAATAAATTCTATGCTGAATGGTCGGATATAGACCCGAAAATGTCAAAAAAAACTTGTTCAATTACATTTTTTTTATCCATAGTACACTTTATGAAGGTGGACAAGCATCATTTTTAAACCTTCATCTCGTTAGGCTGATTGACTAATTTTCAGTGAAGTAGTAAAACAACTTCGGCAAAAAATACAAAACAACGTGGTTTAACATAAGCCGCCTGTAACTGAATGCCATGCCACTAACTAACAATGGATTTTAAATAGCATGGTTGAAAACTTTTTTACGAGTCATCCAGATTCTCAAAAAACGGCATGGAATCGGGTTTACATAACCACGATGAATCATTAGGGGAAATTAAAAAAATATTATAGAAAAAAATTATGAGAATTAGAAATTGACATGGGCAAGTATGCCCAACTGCATGGTGTGGGGTGACGGAAAACTATGAAACAATTGTGAAACCAAACTTTAAGTGAAATAAGGGTACAATTCAAAGCGCCGAGAAAATTTAAAAATGAACCCTCAGGGGGAAGGACTTTTTGATAACCCGTAGGGGGAAATTGTGTGCACTCATGCACACACTTCAAAATTCACAATAGTTTGCAAGAATTCTGGTAAAACTGGTGAAACCAAGTTGTAGAGCTCGCCAAACTACGTCGATCTGACTATTAAGAAATTGATTTGGGCCACCAGGGCTCCCTAGAGAGCTGTTTGAAATATCCAACCGCAAAAAAATACTGCCGATGGAATTTTCTCCAAAAGTTGAGGGGGGACAGCAATACCAATTCTGCGCTACGGGGCCTCCTTATATCCGNCACGTAATTCTAACCAAATATGAAACAGAGATTGAAATTATAATTTATTCAGTCAGTTTACAGCAGTACAATTTCCAGAAAACTTCAATGTCCTCGGTTTTGTTTTCCGGCTTAATTAGCTTTGTTTTCTCGATACTGTTTGATATTTGTTTGATATTTATCACTTAAAATAAATTTCCATATTTTGTCGGCGGCTTCTGCGTTTTTGTCGGCCTGAGAGTCTTCATATGCACTGAATATAAAAAAGTAAGTATCAAAATACAAAAAGGAACCAAGTAAGGGAAGGTTTTGTTACTTTTGAAAATTTTACCTGACTTCGAGATGAGCATGACATTTTAATTTTATTTTATTGAAAATAAATTTGAATTGCGAAAAAATTTTGGCTCGGCTCGGTCCAGCTAAAAATGTCCTTGGCTCGGTTCGGCTTGGCTCGTTATCATTAAAATTTTCGTTGACGAGCCAAAGCGCACCCATTGTGCCGAGCCCTGGTTTCAATGCCGTATTTATAAAGAAGGTACCCAGTTCCAAAGAAAAAAGGGGACAATTGGCCTTTATTTCATCATAAAATATGCCGACACACTATACTAGAAACGCTCGGCCGATTTTCATGAAACTCAACCGTTAGCAACAAATGTAAACTTACTAGTCAAAGGGGTTAAAGGCTGGTGCTTGGCGAGTAGCAATGTTAAACGCATTCGCAACATAAATGAAAATAAATGTGAAACAAATTTTTCGAGAAAGAAACATTTTTTGGTCCGTTTCTCCCCGGCCGAAATAATTTTTGAGCAATTTGCTGTATCATACAGAAATTCAAAACGATGTTTATGAATAATTAAAACATATTGGTTTATATAACACATTATTTTTTTTCGTTCAATTGACATTTGGATCGGCATACGGTAACATACTTAACATATGAGGCTGTGAAAAACGTATGTACTCAGAAAATACGTTGAATAATGAATAGATTTTATATTTTTGATACTGAAAATAGACTTTAGTTCTAAATTGTATAATACAAAGCATTCACGTATGTTTCGAGAAAAATTATCTGCAGCCCGGACTCGTACTACCTGACCGACATGTCATTATTATATCATTATAACATTATATACTTGAAGATTGAACAATGGCTTCTAAACCGTCTTGCTTTCTTACGCAATTAATTTGCCCTCAGGATATGGTCACAAATTCAGTTTTCGTTTGGAACATTTTGAGTGATAAAAACGGAATAAAAATCTGGTTATGTTGGTTCTGCTTAATTCACATAGGGTACGCAGTTATCTTGCGAACTTGGTCCTCGAAAAGTCGCCAGATAAGCGTTTTTTACAAGATAACTGATCAATGCGACGGCGGAAACGCCGAAATTTCCCATAAATGCCTGATTTCGTGAGATAAATTTGCTAGAAATTTTTCCCGAAAAAAAAGTTTCCTGAAAAGTCGCAAGATAAGCGTACGCGCGGCAATTTTCGGAAGATAATATCATGTGCATTCAAAAAGGTTTTTTTTGTCAAATACGGTTATTACCAGAAGCTACAATCTGTAATAATGTTAAATTGCAGTGATATTTAATACTAGGTTACGAGTTCTATCCGTTGAAGTTCAGCATAAACATACATTTTGGAAATTTCTGAAAATTTTTCTTTAAACCTATTACTTCGATTCTAAACAATAAAATGAAATAAAAAAACGTTGTGTGATAATTATGGCAATTTAACGGGTCTACTTGTTCTTGCCACATTTTTTCGCTCGCGCGTCTTTTCTTCTTTTTTTTTTTCTTGAAGCCCCTCGCGCTATTTCATGATTTTAAGAACTTTATGGTCATTTTAAAAAGCTACAAATATTTTTCCCGTATTTGTGAGTGAATAACGATTCCAAATATCTAAAAAAATTTGAAATCTAAAAAATTATGATTTTAGTCTTTTTTTCTTTTTCTTTGGGCGCTGCGCACCATTTAACGTTCATGAAGACTCTTTGATTTAAGCCGCGCACCAATCAGTTGACATTTGAGTCTTAAGATTATTTTTCCCGTTTTCGCCATGAATTTANTTTATTTCAATTTTTTTTTTATTTCAAATTTTTTTTAATATTTAGAATCGTAATCACCACACGAATCCGGAAAAAATATTCATAGTTCTTAAAAATAGTTATAGAACACTCAAAATTATGAAAAAAAAGAAAAAAAAAACAAAATCTCAATCTTTGAAATTCCCCGCGAAAACCTCCCAAATCTTGTTCTTGCCACTTTTCGAGCCTAATTTGTTTTTTTTTCTTTGCTTCCACGATAATATTTTTTCGCTCGGAAGCGTGAAGAATGTGGCAAGAACAAGAACTACCAATTTAACACATACTGCATGCTGAATTTATATATATTTATAGATTCTACATGAATAGAAGTTTATTAAATTATTTATTCTAGGTGCAACTTGTGTCCATTATGCGATAAAAGTAATAGCATGTCATTTTTGTTGTCATCATTTACTAATATCCCCATTAGGTTCTTTGAATGGCAAACTGTTTACAATATGTTCCCCTCAAGTGACCCAAAATCTTGTTATCTTAAAAACAAGTAAAATTTGTTCAACTATTGGGTAATCGATTAAATCACGATTAAAAATGTCTACGTTTTTCTCACACATGAATTAAGGCATACCTAACCGCAATAAGTAATATGCACCGGGTGCACAGTTATCAGACAGGTTTTATCAGGCAGGTTCTGAGATAGGCTGTCCCCGGTGCGAGGTCTGGAGTCACTAACGTTTTCCTATAACCTCCAAATTAAATGAAATTTTGAGGTCCGATGTATTTTCGGAGTCCAATTTTTTAGCAGTTTTTCGACAAACCGATTTTACCGGTATATATCGGTAATACGCGATCTAGTAATGGAAAATACCATTTTAACACGTTGTAGGGATATTTTGAGCTGAAAAACTAGAAAATTATGTCCATTTTTGTATTTGACCGATTTTTGACCGATAATTATCGGGTTTGAGAAAAGTAATATTTATAATTATCGGTTTCTAAGGGCTATAGACTATAACTTATAGACGTGTTTTCAGATAAAAAAAAACTCACATGTATTAATCATTTTTAATAAGACCGATTTTCGACCGATAATTACCGGTTTTGGGTAAAATATTTGTGATTATTATCGGTTTCGAAGAGTTATAGTTTATAACTTATAGACGTATCTTTGAGTTAAAAACAGGGCTCGGCAAAGCCAGGCATTTTCATTGGCTTGGCTTGGGTTTTTCGCCATTGGAACAAATTTTGGCTTGGATTTTTCCCCTCCCGAAAAAATTTCGGCTTGGCTTGGCTTGGCTTGGCTTTTTAGTTTCTCAAAAATTTTTGGCTTGGCTTGGCTTTTTTACATTTTCAAGCCAACCCATGTGCCAAAATCTATTCGTCCCGAGCCCTGGTAAAAAACACGAATTTTGTAACCATTTTTGGGGTCCTGAGAGTTAAAATCAATGCTTATTACATGTATAAACTATTCATAGCATGTTTTGAAGCAAAATGTTATTCTTAACAGTGATGCATTTCTTTATAACTATTTAGTTATGAAAGCTTGTAGTACAAACAAATAGTTGAGTTGTGTAGATATATTTGATCCCTGAGCATACAGCATAGTTATTAAATTCGATTTTATGACGTTTTTTAGACTATTTGCGTCAATTTAGACTTTATGCGAAAAGACCCCAATAGTGTCTTGTCAGGGGGAACTTGTCAGGGTGAACTGCGGTGTGCGTCATGAGCTCATATTACGAGCGATAGAAAAAAAGAGGAGAAAAATTAGCTGACAAGTGCTTTACTGCTTTATTGCATGACTCATATGAGTGTGATATCANTAATTTTCTATATTTGAACGGATTCTGCCGTTACTCATCGATGAGTATATAAATATTGTATCAAGTTCTGATTTACTGAGCGAGTGTAAATTCGATGTTTAAAAAAGCGCATGACCCAATCGACTTTACCAATAATACGTCGCTGACGGATTACACCTTAAATCACTTTTTTCTTACTATATAGAGTCAAATTTGAACTGAAACTATTTTTTGCGAGAGTGAAAGTGAAGAAAATAATATGCGACTAGTTTACTTTATGACTTTTATTGATTTTGTTGTACCTGAGTGTGACAGGGTCTCTGCTGTGCCCTACAATGTTCGGTCTCATTATAGACTAAGGTTTGAAATTGTATAAAAGAGTAAATTATTATTACTTCATCATTATTACTATAATTATTTATTATTATTACTTATGCACTTATTTTATTTATTCATATGTATTAGATACCGATTTATTTTTAAAATAAAAAAAATGATTAATAATTTAGTTCATTTTATCAAAAGTACATATCTGCATATAATATTCCAGTTTTGGGTTCCAATCGCGTCTCCGATAAGGATTTGGTTGACACAGCTATTTCTGATTTCGCCGAATTTAAGGACGGTCCGGTAGATTTGCCAATCAAAATAAATTCTTTATTAAACTTTCTACTGTCCTTAATATAAATTTATTTGCACATAACAGAAAAATAACCAATAATAAGGCGTTAAAACGTGCATGTTATGTGTTGCGTTTTTTGATGTCTGACCGGAGAGACATTCGAGATGCTATGAGAAACGGCAATGTACAGTGTTCCCAATATGTTTATATATTATATAAGATAACATATTTTTTGTTTAATTGGTGATAATTTTTAATTACACCAGGTGAGCCGTTATGTTACGAACCCAAATCTTAAAAAGTGTGACATAAAGGCGCAGTGCGTAGGCGATTCAGCGAGAAAATTGTAAAATTGCAACATAAAGGATTCTACAGGAAACGCTCTAGAACAAAATTGTACGATAACGAAATCTACGGGAATTACTGAAAATCTGATAACTGCAAAACGGACGAACGGGAAAAATTGTTACATAACGGGTTGTATCATAACGGCGCACCGCGTGTATTATAATTGTATGCCAAAATAGCTATTGGGAGCACTATAAAACGGGCGCATTGCAATTATGGCGCACGATGAAGTAACAATGCACATTCCCGAGCACGCTCACCTTGGGCCATATTGGAATACGCGAGCCCGCGGACTTGGCGGAACTCCGGCGATTCCGGTTTCCACGGGTGCCGAAGAAAATTTGCTTTGTTGGTCTACGGACAGATATCGGGAAGATATTTTTCTGCATGAGTTCTCCCATGGTATCCATTTGATTGCGGCAAATCGAGCCATTTCGGGATTTGACAGTCGACTTAATGGCCTATATAGACAAGCAGTGCAGCGCGGACTATGGAGAAATACTTATGCAGACGACACAAAGCAAGAATACTGGGCAGAAGGAGTCCAAAGCTTTTTCAATGTGGAAGCCACAGGAAAGGGTATCACACTATGTTTGTTAGAAATGCTAACTTGGAATCGACAATAAAGCCAAAAA
>SCLG01000136.1:303014-318945 GCA_004367875.1 Oikopleura albicans
GACTTGGCGACCAATTTTATGGTCGCCAAAACTCTATGTGTTAGAAAAAACCAGTTCCCGGCGAACTCTATGTATATAAAACTTAACTTCAAACAAAAAAGCACCAGACAATATGGTTCATGCACTCAATTCAGATTCTGCCCTATGTTTGGTTATACGCCGATTATAGCCATTTTCTACATTTTTATCTATGATATGTTTAACTTTTTACCAACAAATATTTTAACACGGTAAAACATTAAAGTATACCCTTAAAAGGCCCTCGTGGTGGTGATGGGATTCACAACGACATTGACACGTTTTATACATCAATAAATGTTTATATTTATCAAACATAAATTTCATAGGCGAACGAAATTACAGCGGTACGACCCAAATTTGTACAACCTTATTGCAGAAGTCTTTCCATGTGCGAACACAATCGTTGACCGTTGCAGTAATCAAGGAGCTATTGATTTCAGCGCTATTCGAACCGATTGTTCCGGAACACAGGCACGGATTTTATTCATTAAGAGGCTATTATTACGAGGTAAAACTACCACAACTATTTTCAAATTTGTAATGCATCATTGTTTAATCTGCCAAAGCCTAATCCTGGACCTGGACCGACAGCGCAGCCTACACCAGCTCCAACTGGGTAAATACTAAATATCTATATACTTATTTTAGGGAACATATTTCCCCTTGTTTATATTTTAAACCCCCGCGCTGCAAAGTTTCACTTAAATTACTCAAACACCTATAACTGATTGGCTATAACTTATAGCCTATAAGATAACCGGACATGACATTAATAACAAAACAATGTTTAAAAAGCTCAACATAACACCATAACTTATGCTCCATATGTGAAACATAGTAGCTAAGGGTGTGTAATAGGCTTTAAAACTTAACTCCAGGAAGTCACATGTGTTCGTATAAAAAATTGGTGCTTTACATTTATTTCGTCAATTTTGTTTTAAGATGTTCGGATCAATCGCCGCATTGCGCCTCATGGGCCCGTTCTGGAGAATGTTCCCGAAATTCGGCATACATGCATGTCAGTTGTAAGAAAAGGTAATTACGCATTGTTTTCAACACAGCTATAATGTCAAAAACGGCACCCTGTTTCTCGGAGAATAAGTTTTGCGAAGAAAAAGTTTTTAGAGAAGACCTAAAAAAAAATTTTATTGGGAAAAAACGCAAAAACGTCCAAGTTAAACTCAACCTTTTTTAGTTGTAATAAGTGTTCTTCTTCAACCTGCACTGATAGTAATGGGCATTGTAGCAGCTGGGCAGCCTCTGGCGAATGTCAACGTAATGCTGCTTACATGTTGGTTAACTGCAAAAAAAGCTGTCGACAATGTTGATGAGAAATACCGAATACAAACAAATTTAGATTTTACAGACAAAGAAATATTTTGATCTGTTTGGAACCATTTTATGTTTTTAACAAATATTTTCTGTTTTAAACAAATATTAATGCGGTTCGTAAATTTTTTCAAAGTAAGTTTATTTCCACATCAAGGTCAATACATTAAGGAAAACGTCCCGTAATTATGAGGTTTGAAAAAACAGGTATTTTATCAGAAATTTATCTAGCAACAACTACAGTTTGTTTTCAGTTAGTCATCATTCTTCGTTAATATTATTATCGAGTTCAAAATTAAGCAGATTCGCTACCATAAGCATCCGCCACTAAATTTACAATTATATTATTTCATAACTAAAACATAACTTACGTACGACACGGGGACTATAATTGGAGAACATATGTGCATTCAACTATTCAAATCACCGAAATATTACACGGTTCATATACATTATTTTTGCCGGAGAAAATTTTCTTCACTTTCGCCGTTGTCGAATTTTCGATGCCAATTTGATTCAGGCAAACTATGCTGTTAACCGTTAGAGACACATAAATGTTTTCAAAAGTGTAGCCGATGTTCGTCAAAAAACGTCCGACCATTATTCACAATTAAAAGTACCTGATTTTATACCTGGTAAGATCGTTGTTGTCCCCATTGTTTGACTTCCCTCCAAAAACCGACGTTTGATCAATTTGATAACACGTGTGATGAACAACAATATGTCCAGCATATTTAGCCCTAAAATGAGCCCTGTAATTAGGGTCGGCCGTACATTAAATCAATTTATTACGGAAAACATGTCTGTACTTTTTTTATTAAAATGCACATGATTTAACGCCGACCCATGATACCACCAATATCCGCCATCAGTTGATTTGGTGTGACCTAAAAGTTAGGTGATAGGGAACCGTATCTCAAAAAATTATTGTTATACACAGTTAATAAAGCCTGGACGTGTTAAAATTGCTGTTCGTGTAGGTTAAAAATGACTGGAATTAATGATTGGAATATAACCAGTGTAATAATAGTAATGAAATATTCAAGTGAAGCATCGCCTCAAAATAAAAAGAAAAGCTAATGTTCGGTATCAAGTATATACATCCCGTAAACACATCCTTCAGCGCTGCTTGGAGCCAATCAAAACCGCCTAAACTAATTCTATCGAGCAACTAAAAAAGAACAAAAACGCATTTATTTCTTTCCGACAATAAGATTACTATTACTGCAATGTTAGTGATTCTAGTCATTTATTTTTTTAAACCTACACGAACGGTGATTTCAACTCGTCAAGGCTTTATATTTGTTATTATGAGCATTTGTAACAAATTGCACACCATTATTCAAATAAAACGTTCAGTGGAAAAACTTTAGATGGAATTTTTTTCCAAAAGTTCAACGAACAATGGATCAAGTTCGGTCACAAAATTATTTTAGGCAAAAATATAAGAAGGAAATTACAATTACAGTGATATTTACCTTCGGAGTTTCCTGATACACCAAATGGCCAATGGTGTTTAGCCGAACTTCGGTGTGAACGAGTTCTTAATAAAGGAGTAAATAAATTGAAAATTTAAAACTTGTTTCTATTTTTAAAAGCAAACCAGTAGTCCATGAACGGCTTCATTATTTAGTCACGTTCGTTACATAATTTAATTATCAATTATAAACCTGGACAATTTGTATCCGTTAGATACTCGTACTTAACTGATGTAACCCAAATCGCTTTCTTCTTGTTCTTTCAGCGGCACTTCCATGTACTTAAGGTAAAATAAATCTTGGATAGGAATTACACAGTTTTTTGTTCTGTTACCATAATTTAGAGATAATTTAAGATTAAATAAACTAAAAAATGACACTTTAGCACCGGTAAAATCAACAATTGATTAAACAACGGTTTTCCCTTTTTCAGACAATTAACTCTCAGGGAGAAGGAGTTTTTGAGAACCCGTAGGGGAAAAATGCGTGTTTATACACGCACACTTGAAAAATTCACAATAATTTGCAGTAATTCAAAAAACTGGTAAAGCCAAGTTGTAGAGCTTGTCAAACTACTTCGATCTGACTATTCAGAAATTGATTTTGGCCACCAGGGCCCCCTTGAGAGCTGTTTGAAATCTCCAACCTACGCAAAAAATACCGTTAATCGAATTTTCTCGAAAAGTTGAGGGGGGGGTCAGATATACCCGTTTTGCCCTACGGGGCCTCCATATGCATTAAATAGACGAAAAAAAACAAGTTGTGTTTCTATATGCACGCACTTCTCCCTGGGAGTTAAATTGACATTTCAAATTATTTGTGCTGCGGATAAACCGCCTAGCTAGAACAAAATCGCCAGATAAAATCAGCAGTGGGCCTAATAAACCCCCAGTACGAGGGCGGACTAGCAAAAACATCTTTTGGAAAAGGTGCCCAATAAACGCACGAGCGCCCAATAAATCAAATACAACTCACTTTAGTACCAGACTGTTTGTAATTTGAATTGACGCATGCCGGTAAACAATCGGACACAGAAGGATCAAAATAAAAGTGCACGTAACTGACGCATGTCGCATGTTCGTAGAAATTACATCCCTTAACGTGCGGATTGGTTAAAATTGAACGCACATTTGGCACATACTCTGGAATGCAATAGCACACATCGGCAATGTGATTCATCAATGCTTTAAATTCACAATAACTAAAAAATACTTCAATCAAACAAAATGTGTACAAAACCCAACTTCGAACAAAATCGAAGTTCGAACATGGACGTCGAACCGTAGTTTGAATACCTTCTGGTATAGCCAGACTTGGGATTGCAGGGCGTGTAAGGTTCGCCTAGGTACATCGTCGTCACGAGTTGAAATGTAACTTGAGGGGATAAATCAGTTACCAGTGTATGTGAATTGTCTCCGGACTATTTATTGGTTGTCCTTATAATCAATGTGAGTTTTAGTACCGTGAATTTCTCAATTAAATTGGTACCAATTAACCGTTTTGTACGAAAAGTTTTATGTTATACACCACCTACGCCGTTTCCACCAAATTGTTCGAAAAACCGGAAACATAAAGGCACCGTCGGGAATTCAACGGCGGAATGCGTAGGCGAGTAAGCCAAATTTGTATGTGCGGAAACATAACGGCTCCTACGGGGCAGTTCTAGAATGTATCAAATTTAAAGCGCAATAATGCGCAACTGAACTGAGAAACAGAGAAATAAAATATAAAATGCCCAAAAAAAATACATTTTCTTATAATTTTCTAAATAGTTTTTTTGTGAAAGGCCAAAAATATTTCCGGCGGAAACATAACAGCGCAGTGCGTGGGCGGATTAACAAATAAAAATTCTCGAAAACGCGGAAACATGATGGCACCGACGGGGCTGAGCGGAAACATAACGGCGCGCAGGTCGTGTACTACATTGCCCTTAGCATCCCTGTTTTAGTCTACTTGACTCAAGTAACTTGAGGGCTCTTATTGGGTCCAAAAACTTTTTTCCCAAACTCTAATAAGGAATCCTTAGCCGTGAGTCAGCATATTCTAACGGATAGTGTAAGTAATAGATCGTGAATGAATCGTGTTCTCCTTTCCAGCCACATGTTGTATCCGAAATGTTGTAACCGACGGAAATTTTCAACGCCTTGAGCTGGTCATGCTTCATTCGGTGGTTTTGCTCGTGTTTATCAGCAGACTTGTAAGATTTCACAAAATTAAAAAAAAATCACGCTGAACGCAGGATGTTACATTATGAATTGTCTGTTATCTGATCTACACCCCTTCCGCTGTTTTCTGGCAGAAATTGTTGCAGGAAAATCATTTTATTACGTAACAATGGAGATATAAGTCAGTGGGCGGACCATATGGAAAATGCTCGGTGAAAAACGGCCAGATAACAGCACGAGTGGGAAATCATATATTGAAGAGAAAGATAGAAGCAATTTACGTATCGTAATTTGAGTTTACGTGCCTAACTTTTTGGGAAAAAAATGTTCGGATAAACCAATAAGCGAGCAAAAGGGCAGAAAAAATAGTTAATTTTAAAACTTTCGTCCAGATACCGGCGTATGAGGTATATTCTATCATAAAAAACTGTTTGTGAATCATATCATTAAGGGTGATAATTCAGACTGATAGGACGCAATAGTCTTCGATATACGGTCGGCGTTAAGTTCGATACATTTTCCCAAAAAGGTTTTTTTAACATCCCATAACCACATGCACTCGATATCATTAATTTTACAATCGGCGATATAAAATTTTGGACTTGTGTTCCACGCAAATTCTGACAAATTTATTTTGTTCAATTCGCTCCACGCCACCGAATCTTCTTCCAGTTGACGAAAAAGATCGGCGGATCGTGTTCTCTATCCGGAATTAACTCTCGTGCGAACATTTTAGTTAATATAATTGTTTTGTCTTATACAGCCTGGGGAACGCCAAGTAAGGGTAGGAACGTCAAGTGAGGGTAGATTCGCCAAGTAAGGATAGGTTTCATTTGAAAAAAAAAATAGGCCAAAAAAGGCCAAATCACGTTACGCCAAGTAAAGGCAGGTAAGGTCCTTATCATGGTTATAAATTTTAAGTTATAATTCCTGGCCAAGTTATTTTCTTTTCAAGTGGAACACCATAGCCATAAAACATATACAGCATCGACTCATTTACTTGAGGGTACAACGCTTTGACTTAAATTTAAGGTTGATTTTAAATGATTTCATAATATATGAAAATAAACCCACAGTATGGGGGTGATATAACGTGCTTCCCGACTTTCTCAAATTTTCTATTCTAATAGGCTTAAAAACTAGAAAAACGAGAAGCGCGGTATTATATCGTAGTGATATAAAAAGACGAAAAAAAAATGTTACCAATTTTTGGTAACGTTGCTGGGCAGTGCGTCTCAGGCCTGTGTGGCCTGCGATTTGTCATTTTTGAGCGCGTTCGAATCACCGAAAGGCAAATTACTAAAAGGCGATTTCCTTCTATTAAACTATTTTGTCTTACAACTCAGCCGTTGATTTTTTTCTTAAGGACAAATTTTTGGCATCATTAAATTTAAAGAAACGCATTTCCGCTAAAACTTTTTTTCGCTTTTTTGATCAGGACGATACGGTATCGACGATGCCTCATACGAAATAAAATCTAATAAATTTTTGATCTCATGGGTCATTTGTTGTTGGTTAATTGTATAATACAACTTGTCTCTAATGGTATTTTGACCAAAAAATACTACTAAAAGTTTTTCGGGAAAATGCCTGAAAAGCTTTAGGAGCATTGTCTGGAAGAAAATGCTATCTCAGATGACGTTTTGGATCAGGGCTCGGCAAAGCCAGGCATTTTCATTGGCTTGGCTTGGCTTGGCTTTTTCCCCTTTTGAAAAATTTTGGCTTGGCTTGGCTTTTTTCCCCTCTCGCTTGGATATCCCTTTATCAAGTTTTATAGATTTTCCGAAGAAAATGTTATTGGAACGAAAAGGTTTTTCTGGTACAATTTCTTTCAGAAAATAAGTTTTTTTGGTGAACTTACTTTTCTAGTAAATATTTTCGGAACCCGGGCGCGATTATTATGAACCTTGAAGTTCCAGGTCGTAACTCGACATATAAATATTATTGGAAACGTCTTGATCAACCAAACTGCCATTTTTGAATGCATGGTCTGACTGCACACTAATATATTTGGAAAGGGTACTTTTGAATTGAGATAGTCAGTTTGTGACATCTTCGTGTCAAACAGATAATAATTGCGAACATTCTGGCCGACTTCATAAATTGTTACGCTTTGGTGAGTTGTCCTAATCAATACATCATTGAATAAAATATTCAACGATGGCGCAAGCGACTTCAAACAATTGGGTGCAAACGGTATTAGAGAAAAATAAAATTTTCTCACAGAAAATTTTAGAACAATTTCTAAAATATTGACACTAATTTCACAGTTTTCGCAATACAAGTTTTATCCATTGTTTGTACACCACTTGCGCAGCTATCTTGCCGAAATCTTATATCGCAGTGATTTTCAAACGCGAAAAAAAAAATAAATAATGTGACCACTTTTTGGTAACGTTGCTTGACAGAGCGTCTGAGGCCTATATGGCCTGTCGTTGGTCTTTTCTGAGCGCGCTCGGCCAATCACCGAAAGGCAACTCACCGAAAAGCGATTTCCTTCTTTTAAAATATTTTTGTATTACAGTCCTGTCCCTCTTAAGTGACGTATTTAAGAAGAAATTTGCATTTGCGCTAAAATTGTTTTTTTCGCGTTTTAAAATCAGGACAATATTTCGTCATCTGACCAAACGATGCTATTTTGAAAGTAAAATCGATCGAAAAATAAATTCTGAAATTTAATGTCGTTTAAGTGATCGTAAAATGTACACTTAAAATGTCTGTAGGCTGTGTATTAAAAAATGAGCTAAAATAATACTACGGCCGCATGTAACTGAATTCCATGCCACTAACTTGATATAACCTGACTGGTTAACCGCGCATAGTCTAGACGTTATCTCACTAGCAATGTTGACCAAAATGCACCAGTTACGTACCCTGAAGAAAAACCAAAAACAAAAAATTAATTTTCAAGTTTTTTCCGTTTTCTTATTTCCCAAAAAAGAGAAACCTGAAAAAGGAAAAACTTTAAAATGAAAAAAAAATATTATTTCTGTTTGTAACAGCTTAGGCCAAACTTTTTCCTTCCGCCAAGAATATAAAAGATATAAATGAACAATGATCGTTGACAAATCGATTGACGCTCATTTCGGGATTTCCGACGTTTTTTCGTTCTTTGATTTGATGCTCATATTTTCAAAAAAAATATATTGACCGTCGATTTTATAGCGTTCTCCACCCAAATAAGAGACCAATGAAGCAATTGATCAAATAAGAGACATTTTACAGACAAAATGGTACCCCACTGTGGGTTTTTTTTCTGATCTCGAAGTAAGTTTAGGAAGACAATTATTGGTTTTGTCTCTTATTTAGATGCGGGACTCTGGTTTAAAGTATTTTCTCACTGAACTACCAGGGGAAGTGCGCGTATATAGACACATTTTTACCATTTTTTTTAAATTAATGCGAATTATTGTGAATTTTTTAAGTGCGTGTTTATATACACACATTTACCCTGTGCGGGTTCCCAAAAACTCCTTCCCCCTGAGAGTTAAAAAATCGAAGACGTTGATTCAACAGAGTTGCAGTTTCCCAGGCATTACTTCACGATTTCAACTTTGCAAACCGACTGCATTATTTAATACATATACCGTTAGGTTTGCGAAATATTTCATCTGTACCCAAAAGCTTTTCTACGGTTATTCAGTTTTTATCAAATTTCTTGTCCTTGTCCCACCTGGGCTTGCACGATTATATTTTTGCATTACAACCTGTTATTCACTAATATTATAAAGAGAAAATGTTGCCACTGGACAAATTATAAAACAAGCCATGAATATTTAAATAACGTTGCCTACCAAATTTGACAAATACAAATCCCTGAACGCAACAGTTTTTCGCGAACTTTTTAGTTATAATTTATAACTTATAAATAAGATGAGTCTAATAAAGTGTGAAAAAACATTATACAGTTGCTGCGCCCACAACGCTACGCCGCGTACGCCCCACAACGCTACAATGCGCCCACAACGCAACGATTTTTGGCCTATAAGTTGGTGCGCCCACAACGCAACGCCCCACAACGCAACGAGTTTTGGCCTATGTTTTCGTTTAGCACACTACACATTTCTCTTCATATATTTCAGAGCCACCTATACATTTGAAATTACCAGTTTGCATTTGAAATAACACTTTTTCTGCTCAAAACTTGACAGAGTTTACGTCTACGTCCTTACGTCTACGCACTTAGCGTCCCACTAGTTAAAAGTCCCATATTTCAAGTCCGACACTCCAAAACAGAACACATATTCGGTTTTTCGCAAAAATTTAGTTTTACCGCTAATTTTGAGTGAAATCGGCTCGAGTCTACGAAAGTTCTTCTTTTACGAATGGTCCAAGTGACGCCTCATTGCACGAATGACACCACATGGGGCAAGTGAAGCTCTTATTTAACCTTTGAACACATATTTAAAATAGTTCCCTGAACACATGGCGGAATTTTTTCCGCCTCATCTCTCATTGTGTTCTAACCAACGTAATTTTCCATTGTAGGCAAATCGATGGTCCTGAATTGAATGATCACACTCTCGAAAGCTCTCCGACCACCCTTTGACATTTTTTGGTCAATTTGACCACAAAAACACAAATTTACAAACGGTTAACCGGGTCACGTACGGGGTTCGTTTTTTTTGCAGGCTATTGGGCCGTTGACTACTCAACAGTTTTTGAAAAATATGACAGAAAAAAATGTGCGTGAAAACTTTTAAACCTCTTTTTGAGGTTTCCTAGCTCCAATAAATGACTAATTAATATTCATTACGGAAACAAATTTTGTATTTTTATTTGCTCTTCGACTTTGTAATCGATTATTCTATGTTGGTTTTCACTGCCGTTACATTTAATTAAATGGAACATCATAAAAATATTGTGAATCTGTGCTGCTCAAGTGATGCGTTCTCTTCAGAAAATGATATTAAACTTCAAAATAATTTATTATATTCATGCAGTCTCAGACGTTGTCTGCCATTCCGTGTAAATTTTTTACTCATCATAGGCACGTAGAAATATTTAGGTTTATCACAGGGGGATTTAGTTGCAAGCAAGTGTAGTCAAATCGATCGGGCTGGCAGGGTCCTTTCGGTTGATCCAGCCGACTCCTTCGTCGCAAAAGATCCGTTTTGGTGTTCCGACAGCTTTTCCATTTTTAGCGCACTTGATTTTGCATCGTTTTGTAAGATTTGGGTGTTTCGATTTATTGTTTCGTGCTTTGCACTTGAAAGTCATATTCCCAGAGTCTTGAACCTGCTTATTTTTTCCGCCGCAAAATCGAGGTCCCCGGTCGACCCCTTTACCCTTTTCAAGATCCTCGTACGAATCTTGGGCCAAAGCAACCGCTGCAAAAGCAAAAATACCAAAAAGTTTCATTTTTTTAGAATGATGAAATATCATCAATTTTTATTCTTATTTTATACTTGAAAATAAAGCACGGAGTTTTTATGGAACTTTAAACATTTTTGATAAGTATAAATAAGCTGAACAAGTCATAAATTGAACTTAAAATTGAAAATAAATAAACCGCGGTTTTTCTCATTTTTGAACCCTCATAACAACTCTCTAGCTAAACAATAAGAAAATAATAAAACATATAAACTATACTATAACGGAACCACCTGAAAACGGAGAGACCTGAAAACGGAGAAAATTTGCCCAAAACGGCCTCTAAAATGCTCTCTAGCACAAAAGCTTGTCTCTGTTTTCGCATTTTTTATTTCACCAACGTAATCTACGCATCAAACTGCATCATATATGTGAGTTTTATAAAATTTTATTTTATCGCTGTATAAAATTTTCTCCGTTTTCATGCTTCTCCGTTTTCAAGTTTCTCCGTTTTCAGGTAGTGTCATTTTAAAATTTACGTCAACAGAAGTTTTCCTTTCGCTTGCTTGAAAACACCCTCTTATCAGTTGCCGTAACATCAGTTCTGTTAACAACAGTTATCTTAACACCATTGGGTTATTTGAACACTTTGGACCTAAATGTGTCCCGAATTCCAATTATCTTACCGAATGCCCTAGCCAATTATCTTAACACTTTTTCAACAAAACAGTTGTTAATTTTACTGATTAGGGTTGACAATAAATGATACAGTTTTAGAAAACGGATACTCCCTGAACCTATTTAATGTCACTTAAATTGAAACTATTATACGAAATTTACTTGTTAGAAAAAATCTAAAAAAACGTTTAGCTGAGCAATCACGATTTATACTACTGTCATTATCTTTCAAATATTAACTCTCAAGAAGTGCCTCAAAAATTAACGGTTTTAAACTTCACTTCTAAATGCGACAAAAATGTTTACCAGTCAATGCCAAATGTTCGAGATATATCAACGCGTGTATATACGCACATAATTCTACCTACAGGTTAACTCGCAGGGGGGAGTATGTGCATATATGCACATAACTTGGTTTTTCGCCGATTTAAGGCATAAGGAGGCCCCGAGAATTGGCATAATGCAATTTGCTGACCCACCTGAACGTTTCGAGAAAATTCTATGGGCGTTTTTTTTGCGTAGGTTGGACATTTCAAACAGCTCTCCAGAGGGGCCCTGGTGGCCCAAATCAATTTCTTAATAGTCAGATCGACGTAGTTTGACCAGCTCTACAACTTGGTTTTCAAAGTGTGTGAATACGTGCACACAAGTTCCCCATACGGGTTATCAAAAAGCCCTTCCCCTGAGAGTTAAGAGTAGGAAAGACTCTTGCGCGTTATCCATTGTTTGAAGTTGGAAATACCGCCTTTAGATTTCATACGCAAATTACTAGGTATCACTGGAAAAGAAAATTAAGATAATGATATTGGCAGGGTGTTTCCCACTCTTAACATTGTATACCTAGCTTCTTGGAGTTAACGTCGCTCTTCAAACCAAGAACTATCAAGTATTATCTTTCCGCGGTTTATACGGAAACAGATACACTTAATAATTCAAATTTGATATACACCGGGTGTGCAGTTATCGGGTGGTTTTGCGACACAAAAAACCTTAATCGGGCGCCCAATAACTGCTCAGAGCGGAAGCGGAATGAGGTAAAAATATGCAAAAAACACGCCCGATAACAGCACGAGCGGGAAATTTGATGATACATTGTATGTATCCAAAAATATGGGAAAAACCGTTTGTCAAACATTCAAGAATTTTGTACTACTCACTTAAAAAACGGTGACCAACAGAAAATGTTGTCAATAGCGTTGATAATAACACCGTTGACACAGAAAGCGTTGACAAATGTTTCCTGTCTACAATTGCGAAACCTACCCAATTGAGTGAACCCGTCGTTTCGAAGTACTCAATATGGATCTTATATGATTTGAAAAATTAAACCCACTTTGACGGAACCCTACGGCAAAAAAAAAAAACTAGTGAAAATCGTGAAAATGAGGACGTTGTGGTCTTGCCATTTACGAGTCAGGTAAACAATGACAATGAAATTGAGTAAAATCCGCAAAAAAAGGAGGACCAGAAAAAATCACAAATTCTTTGCCATTTTTTTCAATTAAACAGGATGCGTCGTTATGTTTCACCCGTTATGTTTCACTTTTTCCCTTAATACATATCTTTATATGTTAAGCCCTGCGCCGTTATGTTTCACTTTTTCCCGCTCGGCCCATTATGTTTCACTCTTTTTCTAATTTTTTTGTCAAACATAACGGCGCACCATGTGTATTTCATACTCGTTTATTGGCAATAGTTCAAATTTTTAATTTAAATAATTGTTCCAATAGATACCGACTGACCTAGATGAAAATGGATTCTTTAACAAAAAAATGTAAACGCGTTCAAATGAATTTTTCTTGCCCCAACATTAACAAAAATGTTAGTTTGAAAAAAAGGGCCACAATAAATAAACCGTTAACAATGCTTAGCAAACGTAGAGAAGAAAGGTCACATTTTAATTGTTACTGCACCATAATCATGTCTCAATATCTTGCGCTTTGAACTCATAACATACATACAAGTGACAAATTAGTAATTTTTACACATTTACCCTTTTTTACAATGAATTTGACAATCTCAATACACATAAAATCGTATGTTTGTATATATTTAGAAGGCCCTACCGAAAAACGGAGAAAATTTGCCAACAAAGGCCTCTAAAATGCTCTCTAGCACCAAAACGTGTCTCCTTTTCAACTTTTTTATTTCTACAACGTAATCTACGCATCAAACTGTATCATATGTGTCAGTTTTAGAAAAAATTGTTTTTTTTTCTGTAGAAAATTTTCTCCGTTTTCATGTTTCTCCGTTTTCCTGTTTCTCCAACCAGTCAATAAGCCCTTATATGATTGGATCAAATAAAACACAAAATTATATTAAACTTCAGAATTTATTATATTCATCATGCGGCCTGTATATATAAATGTATTTATATCATATGGTGCCAGTCCGAGTCGTTTCTCATCATAAGCATACAGACATTAAAATGTTTATATGTATACAGTTGTTTAATTGCAAGCAAGGGTACTCAAATCGATCGGGCTGTCAGGGTCCTTACGGTTGATCCATCCGACTTTTTCATTGCAAAAGATGCGTTTAGGTGTTCCGACGGCTTTTCCGCTCTTTTCGCACTTAATTTTGCATCGCTTGGTGAGATTTGGGTGTTTGGCTTTGTTGTTTCTTGCCTTGCATTTGAAGGTCATTTTACCAGAGTCTTGAACCTGCTTGGCCTTTCCGCCGCAAAATCGAGGTCCTCGGTCAGGCCCCTTGCCCTTTTCGTAATCATATTGGGCGACAGCCACTGCTGCAAGAACAAAAATTCCAAAAAGTTTCATTTTTTCAAAATGATGAAGAATTGAAAAATCATTCTGATTTATATAAAAAAAAAAGACGCACAGATGTTTAGACTTTTACCATCTTAAAACATTTTTTATTGAACAACCAAGCAACTCTGAAATTAAACTTAAAATTAAAGATAAATAAATTGTGGTTTTTAATCTTCAGGCCTTAGAGACTCATTCTTCTTTTGTCAAACTTAGCAACAATAAGTTAAATTTCTAAATAAATTAGCTTGATATTCTGTATATTTCTGAAACTGAAGTTTACCCGATCGAACTAGTACAGGGGGTCTCATATTTAGGGACAGAATTCAAATTAATAGACCCTTTTAACAAAAAGATAAAAATTAAGGGACGCATTTTTTCGAAAAAAGGTCAAAAAAGGGACAAATACAAATTAAGGCAAAAAAAAATGGACTTTGGTCGAAAATCGAAAACCGTCCCTTGATCTGAGACTCCTCTGTATAGTCGCTTATTTATCGCGAAATCCATAAGGAAATAATTTTTATTTGGATCCCTGACTTTAGTTGGCGTACCTTTTACTTGGCCGTATTTGTTTCAGCAGCTGAAACCTATATTTACTTGGCCCAGGCTAATGCCTACTTAGCGCCCACCGACCCTTACTTGGCACTACCTAGTTAAAACAAATAAAGAATTGTGTTCTAGAGAAGAAGCTTCGTCGAACTTCAAGCGGTTTATTATAATATGTATTGATGGAATGTGGCAAAGTTATGAAATATCATTTGCAGCTACCAAATCTTCGGAAGTAATTTTTCGTCCCAGTACACGTACGGATCCCTGAGTGTACCTATTTGTCATGCTGGTCGATGAACCACCGGACATTTTTCTATTTGTGTTTCGTATTTTAAAAATTATTGTTTTTGATTAGACACACATGTTTATTTGATATGAAACGCATTCCTAGCCGATAACATACGACCGGTGAATAACTTTATTTTTCGTTTTAGAAATGTTTGAAAGTTTTGGTCTTGAAAAGCGTACACGAAGGGGTTAATGGCCGATCGCCAATAGATCCACCACTTTGTGATCCACTGGAATTCATAGACAGTGTTCCAGTTTGAGGGTCCTAGGATCGATACACCAATACTGATCTGGGTAGGCTGTTAAAACAGAAACTCAAATTCAATTGATTCCTAAGAAAAGGCAAAAATAGCGATAACCAGATTTTTTTTGTGAAAGGGTAATTTGGCTATGCGACGTAAAATTAAAAAGTGGATTGTAGTTGATTTATTCAGTTTTGGCTCAAATTCAATCAGTCAACCGATAAATTTTTCTATTTACATATTTTCAAAAAAAGGTTTCAAGTTTTGACAAAAACAGTTTCACGTTCTCATAAGAGAAAAAAATAAACCATAACCACCAATTTTTTTCGAAATTAGCCATTCGACGTGAAATTAAAAAGTGGATTGTAATGAACTAATCCAGTTTTGGCTCAAGTTCACCCTGTCAAGTAATAAATTTGATTTTAGACCTTCACTACAATCGACTTTTTGATTTCACGTTGTATGGCTAAAACACTTTTTTTCGAAAAAAATTTGGTGGTTATGGCTTATTTTTTTCTCTAAAGGACGCATTGCATACGAAAGTATCTTTGATTTAAAAGCTTATGTCCGAGTTTAAATAAGTTTAGTTTGAATAGCCTACATCCAATACGGTGCAATAAAAATACAGAAAGATCCAAGTATTGTCATAATGATGCGGAATGCTTTGTTTTTGGAGTTGACAATACTCATCAAGCTCTTCAAGCTATAAAGAGACCCAGTTTGACTAGTGGCGTTATTCGTTGCAAACGGTTTGTACTTTTCGGGCACAAATCGATTTTTGAAAATGTTTTCATTGACGAGGGAAAACTGCTCCGAGACTCTGGCTTTGACCCGATGACAAAAACAGAACAGTATCTTACAGGAGGTGTTGGATGATCTCAACCTAATATGACCTTATTGGCAATTATGAGTTCATTTTAATATATTTTGAATAATGAATAAAGTAACGGAAAATCAGAAAGAAATTTTTCGCACCCTATTGACTTTGAGGCATTCCCATGCGCTAACTATAGTCTACAGGAGAGTCGCCAAATAAGGGTCGTTTTCATGTTTAGAAAAACCGTCCTTAATTATTTTTTGAACCCAAAATAACCCAATTGTAT
>SCLG01000136.1:319633-407174 GCA_004367875.1 Oikopleura albicans
TTTACCAGGTCAAGTTCAAGTTTTTGGCACCAAATTCTGAATATAAACTTGTCATTGACGTTGAAAAATGCGACAGACGCCTTGCTTGATCCAAAAATCCGATATTCTTCGAATTTGACGAATTATTCACGTTGAGTTTTGATCCCGCGAGCTTCTGCGTTTCGCTATTGTCTGATACTTTCGCCAGTTCATCCGCTTCTGGAATGCCACACGATAATTCCCGACCGCTGATGCTGTCTCGTTTTCGCGATCGTCGACGGCTTAGGCTAAAACTTATGCTATGCCGATAAATCGAGATTTAAAATCGGATTTTTTACCTGCTGATATCGAACGACTGAAGCGATGATCGCCGACATAGATTCTTTCGAAAAGAGCGTTTTCGGGTGCTCGTACAAACCAGTCGTTCTCTAAACCAGTCAAAGAGGTTTAAAAAGCGACCCAGGCTAGGTCACTAGGGTATTCAGGGTTTATCGTTAGCCTCTGGTTGAACCGTCTTCAAAAGACCACGATATTGATGAAATTTACCGTGTGTCGACTGACGCAAAAATAGCGTTAAAAACGAAGTGAAGAATTGAAGTACGTTATTAACTACGACACACGGTAAATATATTGTTTGTAAAAATGATACGGAAGGTAACAAAACGATGGGGAAGGAAGCTGTTAACTTTCATGGTGTTTGTTAACTTTTAGGAATTGTGTTAACGTTAGTAGACAGTGCATCCACTTAAATTAGAAAATATGACGTGAACCGACTGCTAACTTCCATGAATTTTGTTAGCTTCCGAGCATTTTGTTAACTTCCGGGCATTTTGTTAACGTTAGGGGCCTTAACTTTGGTAAACAATACCTGCTAAGATCTGTAGGTGCTGACGATTCTGGTTTTAAAATTCTTTGTTGATTTTTCAAAAATCGTTGATTATCAATCTCCAAAGTTACATTATGCGATCCACGCCGACTGTAAACGATACTTGACTTGTAAACCGGAATCCCAACCGATTTTCGTCTTTCCCGTACCGACTCCCGAAATGTCTGAAGCGTTTCCTGGTCTTCTTCCTGGGCAAGAGCTTCCGGAATTTTCGAACATGAAAAAGACTCATATCGACGTAATTTGGCAATTTGTCGGACTATTTAGGGTGTACAAGTCAAATTGGCCTCCACAAGACGCAGTTATCTTTCAATTTTTCGAAAAAGAACTGAAAAAGGTGCAGGTGTTGTATAACTAACAATAGCATGGTTTAAAAACAAAAGACGGGAATTTTTTTTTAATTTTGAGAATTGGAGACCCTAACTTGTTTCATGCTTACCATTGAATTACGGGGACTCAACATATGACCCCGTTTGAGGTCATAGGCAGCAACGGATAAGTTTTCAAAAATGTTGCCGTCGGGTTGTTGACTGGTTACCAGTTGAAATATGTTGATTGGTTCATCCTCAAAGTTCGCATTTGGGACAATGTCGGATTTATCATACGTCTGTGTGCACTAAATTTCGATAAATTTATGAAATTTTAGTTTCGAATAAGTAACAGTTTATTTTTATAATAACCGTATCAGCTGGTGACATGGATGATCCAACATTTCCATTTGTGTTTGAGACATGGCAATGACCCATTAGCGAGGTTATGTAGGAATTTGAGCTTCGGATATACTTTGCAACAACCCCATACAAAACAACAAGAAGTACAAATGGAAGTATAAAAAATATAAACACCAAAACAGGGTTCAAAATCTGGATTAGATATCGTGGTATGTGAGTGAAATTAGATGCACACTTTTTGAATATACCTAGTAGTCTATATTAAACAGAGGGAGGCCAATTCCGGAAATCCCATTCCGGAACAGTTACCGGAAAAAAAGTCCAATTCCGGAACGATTTTTGTTTCAAAAAATATTTGAAGTCCGGAACGAAAAGGACTAATTCCGGAACGGTTTTTGAGCTAAAATTGCAATTCTGGAACAAAAGGGGACTTTGGCTCAAAATCGTAAAGCGTTCCGGAATTGGCCTACCCTCTGTATAGACTATTATGCAGTATTAATGCATAATACACTTTGATGGAAAGCAAATACCACATAATTCGTGAAATTTTATTAATTATTTGTAGGGACATCCAATTGTGGGATACCCCATTCCTTGCTTTTCATTTCTCTTTGGCCTCGGGTCCCACGCGAGATTTCTCTCTGGAATGCCTCCTTACAACCCGAGGGGTCCTCGGGCACTGAACTTGGGGGTGACACCGAAAGTTTTGAACCCTGCACCATAAGTATTCTTATTGATATTTTCCTCACAACGCGTTCCTCACAATTTTCAAGTTTGTTATCTGTGTTTGTGATAAGCAGCATTGCCATGAGACCAAATGAACCACTGATTACCATTAACCAGACGAAAAGTAAGAAGCACAATACCGCCAATTTTGTTCGTTTTGCTCTATTTTCCGTTTTCTAAAATTTCACGTGTATTTGTATAAAATTTTCTGTCTTTTTTTTCCGGAATTTATAATCCGGAATTTAAACGTTCGTCGCATTTTCGGAACACTGACTCGGCCTACACTATATAATGTTGTACTAATTGTAAATACACAGGTTGCGCCGTTAACCGGCCCCAATTTTTTTTTTGAAAACCTTCCGGTTAACGGCAAATAGACCGGTTAATGGGGACATGCGCAGGCGGAAGACGTCTTAGGTTATTTATGTTTTAACATTCGTCATTTTGACCGCTATAAGGTCAAGTGAGTTCTTTGAGCTATACACAGGTAACCTATTAATAGGCAGAAAATTTTTTTTGTAAACCTATCGGTTAAAAGCAAATAGACTGCGTAATGAGTACATGCGTAGGCGTTTTTGCTGGAAAATTTTTGGCCAAAAAACTGCCGGTTAAGGGCAAATAGACCGGTTGACGGGCTGCCGGTTAACCGGTGTGAACTAAATTTTAAAACTGATTTCCTGTACGTGTAGGGCTCCTTGATAGACAAATATCGATCGACGGCAATAAACACTATATTAAGCGTTGATAGAAAGCGAAGGGCGTAATCGGTTCCAAGCTGTGAAAACAGATATCAATTAACATGCTTTCCTTACGGCACCGCGGTTTTTGGCGTAATAAGTTTTTCGTAGAAAAAGTTTTCGGACAATTTCTGCAAGTATAAAAAAGGTAAATCCATTTTTTCGGAAAACTGGGATGCTTTTATTACTCTCAAGCTATCTGACAGTCAATTTGTTGACATCGTGAGCCAAGTTATGACCAACCGAACGAAGATATAACTTAATTAATATCTTCCCGTGTCCCAAATGCAACATTCAATTGAAAAATATTTAGCAGGTTTGAAGTTTCCAAAGCAGTGTATGTTAATTAAAACGCTGCCAATGAGAAGATCAGATGTAGTAAGTGATAGCAAAATCATATTTCCAGGATCCCGATTCAAGCGCGGACAGCAGCAAAAGCAATATATTATCAACGTATTTCCTGAACAAACGATTGTTGACTGGTAGGTTTGGTTAATACCTTTTATTTGAAAAAAACATTATTCTGCGAAAATTCTAGCGTTCGTCAAATTGTGGCAAATTGCGTCAAAATTGCGGCAAATTGCGTCAAAATGATTATCAAAAAGTTAATGTAGTCTACAATAACCGCCTACACAGGTGTTTGAAATTATCAACCTACGCAAAAATGAAGTCGAGATTTTGTGTAGGTTGACACTTGTGAAGCTCTGTAGGAGGTACTGGTAGACCATATTATTTTTTTGTGATAATCATTTTCAATTTGCGAAAGTCTACCATATCAACCACTAGAACTTAATGGTCAGGACATTTTTATCAAGCAAAAATAACCACTTTATAAACATTATTTTCAATAATTAAAAAGGGTGGGTACCATACATTTTGACCCGACGGGCCCAAATGACGTGACATAGAGAGAAAACGCGCACGACGACACGGGGCCCAAATGGCGTTTTGGAAGCGAAAATTTGGCACGACGACACGGGGCCAAAATGACGTTTTTAAGTCGTTTATCATGGAGGACGGCCCGCGACGCAAACGTTAAANCCGGATAAACCCGCAGGTGGCCGGATAAACCCTCAGTGCGTGGGCGGGATTGGCGAAAAACTTTTGGGAAAAAAAGTGGCCGGATAAGCGCTCGAGCGGGCAAAGTGGCCGGATAAGGGGGGGCCGGATAAACCCTCAGGCGGTGTATTAAATATCCGGAATAAATAATCAACTATAATTGTGTTTTTGACTTTTATACTAACCGTATCGGCTGGTGACATGGATGATACAACATTTCCATTCGTGTTTGAGACATGGCAATGACCCATTAGCGAGGTTATGTAGGAATTTGAGCTTCGGATATACTTTGCAACGACCCCGTACAAAACAACAAGAAGTACAAATGGAAGTATAAAAAATATAAACACCAAAACAGGGTTCAAAATCTGGATTATATATCGTGGTATGTGAGTGAAATTAGATGCACACATTTTGAATATAGTCTATATTATATAGACTATTATGCAGTATTAATGTATAATACACTTTGATGGAAAGCAAATACCACATATTTCGTGAAATTTTATTAATTATTTGTAAGGACATCCAATTGTGGGATACCCCATTCCTTGCTTTTCATTTATCTTTGGCCCCGGGTCCCACGCGCGATTTCTCTCTGCAATGCCTCCTTACAACCCGCGGGGTCCTTGGGCCCTGAACTTGGGGGTGACACCGAAAGTTTTGAACCCTGCACCATAAGTATTCTTATTGATATTTTCCTCACAACGCGTTCCTCACAATTTTCAAGTTTATTATCTGTGTTTGTGATAAGCAGCATTGCCATGAGGCCAAGTGAACCACTGATTACTATTAACCAGACGAACAGTAAAAAACACAATACCGCCAATTTGGTTCTTTTTGCTCTATTTTCCGTTTTCTAAAATTTCACGTGTATTTGTCAAAAATAATGATACCGCCGATTAAAGGAAAACAAAATCTAAGTCATTGATTGACTGCACCATACGCGTAGTCCGTGAGTGACCTGAGTAAACATTTCACTCAAATTCTTACTTTTAATTCAATTAATGTAAATTAACATAAAGCGCGAGTACTTTAAAAGCGAACCGAACGTACGTAAAAAAAAATATGGATGACTGGAGGCAATCTTGTTATTATTTTTGATATTTAAAAGATGCAGAATGTCTCTTTGAGGTTCTCCTTTGGTTGATTCGAGTGATGCCGTAAACAGCGCTGACGGTGACTCAGTCTGAATTTCATACTTGGCCAATTGGGTGTCGTAAATTACGACTCGTAATGTGAAACCGAAAATAAGCTTGTGTTTTTTTTTTGTTATTTTGAGAACGTGCTGCATCATTCATTTTTTTTTTGATTTACGTAGGTTCGGTTCGCTTTTAAAGTACTCGTGCTTTACGTATATTTTTTTCGAAAACAGCGTTCCTCCAAAATGTATTTATACTTCTCAAGCGTTACAAAAGGTCTCCTTTTAGGGACAACCGAGTAAAAATAAAATAGGATAAACAATTCAGAATTTCAACGTGATCCGATAAAACTTGTTTCTGGGATAAGTGAATTCTGAAACTGATTTCCTGTACGTGTAGGGCTCCTTGATAGACAAATATCGATCAACGGCAATAAACACTATATTAAGCGTTGATAGAAAGCGAAGAGCGTAATCGGTGCCAAGCTGTGCAAACAGATATCAATTAACATGCTTTCCTAACGGCACCGCAGTTTTGGCAGAATGAGTGTTTCGGAGAAAAGGTTTTTTGGACAATTTTCTTACTCTCAAGCTCTCTGACAGTCAATGTTTTTCTTTTGAAATTGTGAGCCGGTTAATAACCGCCCGAAAAAAGACATAACTTAATTAATATCTTCCCGTGTCCCAAATGCAACATTCAATTGAAAAATATTTAGCAGGTTTGAAGTTTCCAAAGCAGTGTATGTTAATTAAAACGCTGCCAATGAGAAGATCAGATGTAGTAAGTGATAGCAAAATCATATTTCCAGGATCGCGATTCAAGCGCGGACAGCAGCAAAAGCAATATATTATCAACGTATTTCCTGAACAAACGATTGTTGACTGGTAGGTTTGGTTAATACCTTTTATGTGAAAAAAACACTGTTCTGTGAAAATTCTAGCGTTCGTCAAATTGCGGCAAAATGATTATAAACAAGTTAATTTAGTCTACAATGATCGCCTACACAAGTGTTTGAAGGTATCAACCTACGCAAAAATAAAGCGAGATTTTGTGTAGGTTGTCACTTGTAAAGCTCTGTAGGAGTTACTGGTAGACAATTTTCAATGGTCACGACAATTTTATGAAGCAAAAAGTAACCACTTTACAAGCAATATTTTCAATACTTAAAACGGGTCTAATGGGATAACGGACTGTGCAGTTGAAGTTAATCAACATTGAACAAACTCTTACCACAGACACAGGAAATCGAAATGAAAATGGTGAATATATAAGGCATAATAACCATGATTTCCAACTTGCTGTTAAGTTCGCTCTTGTCATTTGCAGGCAATGGATCGTGCGTTGAGTTCATTTCACGATTGCTTAACAAAGCGAATTATTAAATTAGTAATATGTATACTACATAACAAATTCACAAAGCGTAGGTTGCGTAACAAAGTTGTGTTTTTGATGTCCTTTTGGAATTTAAAACTTAGAATTTCACTTAAATTAAATGAGGAGTATCTTGTTACCTTCCCTAGGCCAAAATATACGTTTAGTAAGCCCTGGTTCTCAAAATAACCTTCCAGATAACTACGAAGGCCGTAAGCGGAAAAGTGGAAAATACCTTGAGAAAAACACCAGGTAACAACATAAGTAGGCTAACCTGCCAGATGAACGCGCAAAATGTAATTAATAGAGACGTCCTCGTTTAATAAAATAAAATTACCAAAATCGAAATTTTTGTGTCCCATTTCAGACAAATGCACTTTTGCGTGAATCAATAACAAAATGACACCACAATGATTTTAGGATTAGCCCGACTCCGAGATACAACATTTTTAAAAACCGTTATTCTGAACAGGGAAAGTTGGGTATGCTGCCTCCTTAATATGATATCCTTAGTATGATATCAAATTTTGATGCTCAGGAGCAATAATTAATGTATTAATTCTATAAGAATGCATTCAGGTCTGTGAAGTAGTCTTCATGTACTTTTGAAACAGGCTGTCAAAGTACAAATCTCCTTCAAAAACGTGTTATATGAGTTGAATAAAGCAAATGCATAATTCATTAAGGACCAGGACTTAGTGAATTTGGCATATGCGGTAACTTCCCCGAGTACAGTATGAGGAGTTCACACAACCTCCAGTATTTACGGTGTTGTTTTTAATTTTAGACAGCATTTTCTTAATAAAAATATGTTTTATTACACAATTAATGCCATATTAAAACGCATTTTGTCTAATGCTTAAAATTGTGAACTATGAATTTGGACGGTCAGGGACATTCTGGTAACGATTATCCGCATTAACCGCTCAAGCACAATCTGCACTAAGTGTATCATGGGTTGCGACCTAAATTTGAAAATGATAATATATTAATAATAAAATAATAATACTATCATAGTATTACTATGTCAACTTAGGTTCAATCCCGTTATTTTGAATTGGGTTTTGGATCAAAACATAGGGAATATTATGTGTAGTAAAATAAAACCTGTAAGGTTAAAATTGGTTAGATCAAGATTGGTTACACCAAAATTGGTTTCATCAAAATTGGTTACATCAAAATTGGTTACATCAAAATTGTTTACATCAAAATTGATTACATGAAAATTGGTTTCATGAAAATTGGTAACATCAAAATTGGTTACATCAAAATTGGTTACATCAAAATTGGTTACATCAAAATTGGTTCCATCAAAGTTGGTTACATAAAAATTGGTTATATCAAAATTAGTTACATCAAAATTGATTACATCAAAATTGGTTACATCAAAATTGGTTGCATCAAAGTTGGTTACATCAAAGTTGGTTACACACGATAGTTGGGAAAAGCGTAGGTGGATGACGTTTACCAAAAATAACTTTTGGTTTCTTTACGTTGCCCAATTCACAGTACATAGACTCGGCTTTAAAAACTCTGGATTTGTTCAAAAAAGGATTATGGCAATCACTGGGAAGCCGACCGTGTAGGCCTTAACTTTTGGCCTTCGAGTGGACAGCTAACTACGGACTGGACACTTAACTGCGCACCATCTGTACAACAAATAAAATTTTTCAAACAAACAAAAATGTTCAATAACATATATTATTCACCTGTAATTTTCTAGGTTGCCAGAATGTTTCGTGTCTGCATGCCAAATCTCTAAATAATCACATTTGAACAAGCCGAAAAAAAACACAGAATAGATATTATTTTCCGTTTAGCATGCGGTCGTATATATTCAGAAAGATGAAGAATTTGCAAAAAAAAAAATGGAATGGGAAAAGGGGCGCTAACTGCGGGAAAAAAGGAGTAACCTCCGATTCTTGTTGCGTTATTTTTTTTTCTGTCCCCATTCGAACATATGCTCGATCTGATAAAACAAATAATATATACATATGATCTAACCATATTTTCTGTCTTTTAGGCCATATATTATTGATTGGTAATTTTCCTAGCCTCTGTCGAATTATCTAAACAGAAAGCAAATTGTTATCATCTTATTCTTGGCTCGCGGGATGAAAAAATCCGGCTAAGCGGCTTTGGTTCAATAATACGACCGGCGGGGGAAAATAGGAAGACAAACGGGATTTATTATTTATCACTCATTAAAATAAGAGTGTCAATATAAATTGAAATTCAATTATGCATTATGCATAATACACCCATGCGCCGTTATCCATCAAGAAACTTATTTTTATCCGACATTATGTCTCGGTTGATCTTCACATAAAATTCGGAGTTTCTAGATGTCGTTTTCACAAGACCACGAGAGGCAATATAGAAAAATCGTTATTTTTAATGAAACTTGATGAGATGATTATGTAGTAAACATAAAGTACACGTAAAATTTTGAGGTACTAACTTAGTACCATGATTTTTTCATATGAAAACTACATAGAGCAGAGAAACAACGGGTTGTAAAAACTCAAAAGAGATGTATACTACTTTAAATGCCATCATCAAAATAATTATTAAATGTGGTGATTTGCATTTTGGTTTATTTATAATGGTTATTGGGAACCGAAAAAGGTCAAATTGGCTACTTTCAGCTACCTCTTGACGTTCGGTTTGATAGAAGCCATCTCTGTGATCGGTACCGCAACAGTTATACAGAAAATCCAGTTAGATACAATCTCATGAATCGAAAAGGTAAAAATCTTACCTTAATAGATTGTATGATCCTGGTTTTTCCAAAGACCGAACTTATAACGTCGTTAAAAGTACAAACAACTGTATATCCTTAAACGCGGATATTTTTTCTGCAATATACGAGGAGCAAAGTAAAGGTTCCCGGGTCAAGGGGTGGACATAAATTTCAATGGAGTTCAGTGACCTTTACTTAACTCTCAAGGGGAAGGAGTGTAAATAAACACGCACTTAAAAAAATCAAAATAATTCGCAATAGTTAAAAAAAACTGGCAAAGCCAAGTTGTAGAGCTCGTCCAACTTCGTCGATCTGACTATCCAGAAATTGATTTGGTCCACCAGGGCCCACTATGGAGCTGTTTGAAATCTCCAACCTACGCAAAAAATAACACCGTCAATCGAATTTTNTCGAAAAGTTGAGGGGGGTCACCAATACCCGTTTTGCCCTACGAGGCCTCCATATGCCTTAAATCGACGGAAAACCCCAGTTGCGTGTCCATTTACACGCATTTCCCCCTGTGAGTTAAAACCGCTTAGTTATTTGAAGTTCGATAAACTTAGTCTTAGCGTGGCAAACGTAATCCCTTTTTTCCCGTTAACGGAAAATAAATCACAACTGTATAGAAAATGGGCAAGTATTTAAGAAAGCTATCAGAAGAAAAGTATTTAATTTATTCTGATAGGGGAAAATATTTATTAGTTTTGCATAATGTAATTTACATGAAGCTCTAAAAATAACTTCATTATATATTTAGTAAATGGAAATTCTCAAAGATAGTTGACGATAGAAAAAGAGTTAAAAAGCCTGTTTATCGAAAATTGTTTTCTCCAAAAAACCACAAATGGTGAACTTGGTGAACAGATATCAAATATAATTTGAACTTTCCCACAGACATTAAAAAGGACCTTTATATGAAGGAATATTTTCATCGTCAAAATTGACCCTAGTTAGCACAACCGACCCTTGTTTTGGTCAAGCGACCCATATTCAACGCCCTGCTGTATTTAAAAATTCTCTGACCGATGTTTTCTCTTTATAATGTTTTCTTTTAAGAATATTTTAGTGACAATTTCCCGAAAAACCTCTTCTTCGGAGCATTCTTCAGATGATTTTGACGGTATTATGGCATCACTGCAACAGTCGGATCTCCCACACGGTATTTGATTTGACATTGGTAGTTTTCGGTTTGCCGTGAGTCTAAACGTATCATAAGACAGAACCATGTTACATGCTGTACCATGCTGCATGTCAGTAGGAACAATGCAATGCAACATAAGTTACAGCGCGTTGTGCCTTTCAGCGTTATTTTTTACAAACAATGACTAACCTTTCGCGGTTAGTAACAATTTGAATGATTCATTCAGCTTTCATCCTTTCATTTTCATCCTTTCCATTTTGTCATTGTGTTCCGTTAAATTCAGCTTTTTTTCTTCAGAAGTGAGCACAAAAAGAAATAAGAAATTGAAAAGACAAATGTCAAAAATTTTATTATATTTTATAAAACTGATAGCCAGTTCAGTTTTTAATGGAACTGGTCAAGTCAATCTATGTAATACCGGTTTTAAATTCAACCGAGTATCAGGACAATGCGAAGACGTGAATGAATGCGAAAACTTCCAGTGGCTTTGCGAAAACGGCCAATTATGTATAAACAATCCGGGCAGGTTTGATTCATTTGAGAAATTTTGATACCTTTTCTCTGAATTTACGTTTTCTGTGAATTTTATTTGTAAAAGATATGAGTAAGTTATATTAGCAACTATTTTCATAGTGCTTTATGAATTCTCATTCGTTTATTTGTCCTTTGAAAAACAGAGAAAAAAGGGATGGATAGAGAAACTGATTTACAGATAGAAAATCGTTCTTGACTGAGAAATATTGATTTTTAAACAAATTAAGGGACCAATGAAAACGCGTCTTTTGCTTTGGCCGCGAGCCAATGAGCGTGCGCGCACACATGACCTCGCATTACAAATTCATGGAAGAACTCAACGATTGAGTTAACACTTTAAAAAATTTAAGCGCGCTCAGAACGCGCACCGAACGCAAAAAAATGTTCAGGTGCGAAAAAATCTAAAAATTATTTTTTTNTTTTTTATTATATTTTTTGGGGATAAAAAATGTACTACACCAAGATCGATGTCTCTTGAGCGCCTCTGAGACACTCTTAGCTCAATAGAAATTTGCCTCGAGCTCTGAGCGGGTACGTTCGAATGGATTTTGCCCCGGCGCAGCGAAAACGAAAAAATGAATTTTGGTACAGCCGTTCGATAACGCCCCGTCTGACCTGGTGCAGCCATCAGTTGAAACTCGTTTTTCTCTAGCATATGTTTACAAATTTCTCTCTGATATTAAAGGTCTCTGAAAAATCTTACAGTTTGTTCACATCAACCGACAAATTTAAAAATTTGGCAATTTATGTGCGTCTGTGCGGGCTCTGTATATGCTCGTATTACATTCTTCTACGGCTATACATCTTCGAAGTTTGTTTTTTACTCCTTGCACGCAAACTTTTCGTATAAGCTCCATCGAATATCCTCCCATGCGCGAGTAAGGCATCTTTTAGCATCTTCTCGGTTGAAGAATGCTCCATCCTGGGTCATTTCAAGTGTATGTAGAAACTCATCACAAAATTTCGAATTTTCAAAGATATTCATAAAATTCAACTTTACGATCTTCGAAGATCCAAATTACAGTCCTCGTACCTGAAACGTCCCAAAATGTTTTTAAAAAAGTGTGACGTTTCGGGACGAATGGGACGTTTCGGGACGATCTGGTTTTTTATGCTAAAACCCTTCATTATTACAAATATTTGCTATTATAGGTGTAAAACAACCATAACACAATAGTTTTTTGTATTTGCTAATGTTAAGAAAATCTGTCATAGACGTTTGCTTTGTCGGTTTTCGGGCATAATTTCCATTGATAAAATATAATTTTCTGAATCGTTTTTTTCTTGGACTTGGTTAGCTTTTTCGATGAAATTGGTAATTTGTACCATATTTTCCTCTTTGGTTTCGGTTGTAGTCTCCAATTTGAGAAATTACGCCCTCTTATAGTTCACCCACTATTTTTTTTAACTTTAGTTTTCGATGTTTGTGGAAAATGGCCCGCGGAAGTTCCACGTGTTCTCAAACATATCATAAAAGCGACGAATGTTGCGAAATAAATACAGAAGAGTCAGGGAACGGTTACAATATCAAGGGTATTATATTCTTGTATTATACAGCCAGTTATTTTAGCAAAGTTGGATTTTCTTTTTAGACACTTTTTAGACGACCGAAACGTACTGCAATTATCGCTCTTACACGTTCCATCCTAAGTTTTCACCCTACGCTTTACCCAATTATCTGAAAAAACTGGACTGTCTTATCACCTTGTCAGATAAGACACTTATTAAGATAACTGGTTAGCTGGTGTAGATACAGCCGAACCAAATGTACCTATACATATCACCTATCTACAGACTTTGTTTCTGAAATACACAGTTTGGCCAGTCAACCTTGGGCGGAGAATCTCCCAGTTATTTGTTCGCAGTTATAGGCTATGACTCATGACCTATGACTCATAGCTTTATGATAGTATTTACGCAATAACTCCCAATTTCCATTTAACCATCTACTTTTTCGATTTTTTTTTGTGGACAGCTCATTGTGACACATATGTATAAGTATACCACTTTAGTATATCTTAACCATATTAGCTATTTGTGGAACACGATACGAAAAAGGAAGCCGGATTTATGGCGGAAATAAGACAAGTGTCGAAAACTGGCCATGGATGGTCTACCTCCGCCTTTGTAACCATCCAAATGACTGTGGATTATGTGGTGGAAGCTTCATAAATGAAAACTGGATAGTTACTGCTGGTCATTGTTTGACCAAATTTAAACCTGAATTTTCAAACATCATTGCCGGTGCGAGTATGTTTGAGGAAGATGAACCTTTAAGTGACAATTTTCAACCGTCTTTGTACGAGATTATTGACTTTGAAGTACACCCTGGTTACTTATCGAGCGCTAAAGGTGAATTTAACGACATTGGGTTGTTGAAAGTGCGACAAAAAAACCCATCATATGATACATTTCAACCCCGTATGATTTGTTTACCAGGTGGAGAACAACTAGCTCCTGGACAAAATTGCTGGGTAGCCGGATATGGAAAACATCATTATGATAATGTTTATCCAGGACAAGCTTTCAAATATCCTAAAAGTTCCAGTCTGGGACTTGCTAAATAAGGCTTATAAAATTTCGGGGCATAAGGCCGCAATTGGGGTCAATAATGTCATAATTTTTCGTGGATCAAAACTTTAAGGATTACGAAAACAATTGAGAGAACCCCATACTTTTTGAACGGATATGTCACAGCATCATTTGAAATCTCCTGAAAGCCCCTTCGTTATCCGAAGCCCACGTTCCAATTGCATCAGACAAAGATTGTCAAAAGTTCTGAGTTTGATATGCACGCTTGAAGCTTTTGAATTATTAAGGATTTGTTTGGTTAAATATAATAATTGCTCAGCATATTAAACTTGGGTAGGCATATGAAGATGTAAATAATGATTCTATGGTTTGTGCTGGCCATCCAAATGGAGATAGCGACGCATGCCAGGGGGATTCCGGCGGTGCATTAGTTTGTCAACGCTGTGATTCGTGTTCCTTTTATCTTGCCGGAATCGTTTCCTTTGGCCGTGGGTGTGGCGTTACTTATGGAGCAAGGTTCGATTTTTTTTCTTTTCCAAAAACATCGGAAATAATGGTCAAAAATTACAATTATAATTTGTGTCGAAAAAACAACAAAACAGTTTTTAAACTGCAGATTGCGTTTAACTACACAAACGATAAAGTGTATAATATAAAAAAGAACCCCCTGCGCCTTTATCGGGACACCCTTTATCGGGTGATAACCCGTTATCAGGTCAAAATTTCGACTAAAAATTTTCCAGCCACCCTACGCACTGCGCCGTTATCGGGTCAAACAATTCGTCATTTAAATACGTTAATTTTTTTTTGAATATGTAGACTTCTCAATCTTTTCCCTTTTTTCCGCATATTTTGAAGCCCAGTTTTTCTAAAAGAATGACCAATTTGTTTTTATATAAACGACTGCTTGTGACATTATTGGTTCACCGTCGTATATTTGAGTATCTCTTTTTTATTCAAATAGGATATGAAATAAAAACATAGGTATAAAAACATATGAGACGTTCTAGAAAATTCTCGCTCGTGCTGTTATCGGGTCAAAATTGTCGAGCAAAATTTTCCAGACCTTCCACCTACGCCCTGCGCCGTTATCGGGTCAAAATTTATCCTCAAAATGTTGACCCGATAACGGCACAGTGGGTGTAGTAATTGTTTTTACGAAAAACTGTCGTAAGGGGTTACTAAATGCCGGTTATGAACTTCAGCTTTTACTTTATTTTTATTAAATTATGGCAGTTTTGACTCATTTTTGAACCTTAAACTAGGGTGTACACAAAAGTTGCACATTTTGAATCGTGGATCCAAGAGAAAACAGCTCTGAGCAGCTCAATCGCTGGTAATTGTGCGAAATCAAACCAGTGCGACTCCGAATGCAAATCATTACTTTTTGGCGATTTTCATTTTTTCCCTTCAAGTGAAAAGTCAAGAACAAATCATATTATCTACAAAGATAGTCTGAAAAAAACTTATCTGGTTCCAGTACAAGACCGTTCAGGCCATGGATTTACCGGTTGGGTAATCAGCAAGACGGCGAAATTCAACTGGGAAAGTGATTTTTCGCACTACATCACAATGGGCGGATTTCGAAATCAGGTTAAATGTCCAAGTGATCCGCAGTACAAAATTTTTAATCAGAATGATGGAAGTGAAGCCAGGATTCGAAAAAATGTCTGCTAGTCTACAATGAATATATTAATTATCTTTCGTCTGTATAATATTAATAATAGTAATAAGATTCTTCTCATTAAAATCATTTTTTACAGAAAAAAGATTATGTTCTTATATACAGTAAGTATCAACTTATTGCAGTAGCCAGAACATGATGGTCCTGGTGGCCTTAGATGCATTTATGTTATCAGATTAATGACATTCCAGTAGTCCTACTGACCTTANCCGCAGTACAAAATTTTTAATCAGAATGATGGAAGTGAAGCCAGGATTCGAAAACATGTCTGCTAGTCTACAATGAATATATTAATTATCTTTCGTCTATATAATATTAATAATAGTAATAAGATTCTTCTCATTAAAATCATTTTTTACAGAAAAAAGATTATGTTCTTATATACAGTAAGTATCAACTTATTGCAGTAGCCAGAATATGATGGTCCTGGTGGCCTTAGATGCATTTATGTTATCAGATTAATGACATTCCAGTAGTCCTACTGACCTTATTCTACAAATTGAAAATTGGGTCATTGTTGTATATTTGGTACACCACCTAACTGGCTATCTTATTTTTCTACAAAAAATGTTAAGATAAGTGACCTTTGTGTAATACAAAATTTGGTAACATAGATGGAAGTGGCGATACATTTTGGTCCAAAAAGTGTTAAAATAACCAAATTTTGTTAAGATAAGTGGTTAAGGTGTAAATGTAACAAATTAAGTGCACATGATCGAAGTGGTAATAATTAACATCACAAGAGCTATTATTTACACCGGGTGCGCAGTTATCGGGCGGGTTTCGCGACAAAAAACCTTAATCGGGCGCCCGATAACTGCTCAGGGCGGAAGCAGAATAAGGTAAAAATATGCTGAAAAACCGCCCGATAACAGCACGAGGGCGCTCGATAACAGCACGAGCGGGAAATTTGGTCATATATGTCCAAAAAATATGGAAAAAACCGCCCGATAGCAGCAAAGGGTGCCCGATAACAGCACAAACCCGCCCGATAACTGGACGCCCGATTACTGCGCACCCGGTGTATATAAAGAACTTTTGTATACACCGCCTGAGGGTTTATCCGGCCCCCCCTTATCCGGCCACTTTGCCCGCTCGAGCGCTTATCCGGCCACTTTTTTTCCCAAAAGTTTTTCGCCAATCCCGCCCACGCACTGAGGGTTTATCCGGCCACCTGCGGGTTTATCCGGCCACTTGTGCTTCAAGTTTATTCTTGTGAATGGGTTTATCCGGCCATTTTCCTACTTGTATTTTTCGCTGACAATAGATCTTTGNTATAATATTAATAATAGTAATAAGATTCTTCTCATTAAAATCATTTTTTACAGAAAAAAGATTATGTTCTTATATACAGTAAGTATCAACTTATTGCAGTAGCCAGAATATGATGGTCCTGGTGGCCTAAGATGCATTTATGTTATCAGATTAATCTTACTGACCTTTTTCTATAAATTGAAAATTGGGTCATTATTGTATATTTAGTACACCACTTAACTCGCTATCTTATTTTTATAAAAAAAAGTGTTAAGTGGTAAATGCCTTTTTTGGCGTTAAAACTAGTACTTTAGAGGGTTTTTTTTATGTAAAACCTTGTATTAGTCAATTTAAATAAGTTATAAAGCCTATATTAAACCCTCAAAATCCATTCGTGCAACATTGTGCTAAATATAAGACTTTCGGTCACGGGTATCTATATTAAAATCGTGGGTCTGATAATATACACACACTTGAGAAATCACAATAATTCGCAATTATTCAAAAAAAACTGGTGAAGCCAAGTTGTAGAGCTCGCCAAACTACGTCGATCTGACTATTCAGAAATTGATTTGGGCCACCAGGGCCCCTAGAGAGCTGTTTGAAATCTTCAACCTACGCAAAAAATAACACCGCCAATCGAATTTTATCGAAAAGTTGAGGGGGGTCACCAATACCCGTTTTGCCTTACGGGGCCTCCATATGCCTTAAATCGACGAAAAAACAAGTTGTGTGTATATATACACACACTTCCCCCTGGGAGTTAACATACTGAAAAATTTTCTGTTACGACTATACTGTTTTTTGTGACATTTTTTTGATTTATGACTGAAGAAATTAATCAACTCCAGTGTAGCCGATTAAGTGAACCAGATTATGTGAAAAGTATCGAGGATTCTGGTGAATGTTGTTCAACAATCCAAATTACCGGATTCGGCCAATGGACCTCTAAGAGTCCCCTAATTTTGGTCCAGGATAACTCAGCCCCGGATGGATTTTTTTCTGCATTTTCCAATGATGAATACGTTGCTTACAATCGCAATAAAGGCAAATTATGGATCATTGCTGAAAGCCTATGACATTAACAAGACAATTTGTTACGCAAAAGAAGAAACAAAATGTTTGACGTCCGTAACAGCTAGATTTATTTGCTTTAACGGAAGTTGGGTACCCTCGCGCTTAACCGTTAAGTGCCAAAATAGGACAAACGATGCGTCATCAATTATTTCATCACCGACCCAAGAACTAACTAAAGACAAACAATCCAGTTGTTGTACAAAAATGCAGATTTCGAACCATCAACTACCCATCTCAGGTAAAAATACTTTACTCCTTGTTTTCGACTGATTGTTATACATCACCAGTGCAGTTATCTTGCAAAGGTATTTTGTAAAAACTAAGAGAACTGCAGAGTGTTCACAAGGAAAGTAAAATAACAAACCTACATTATAACTACGCAGTGTTTAGGCGGAAAGTTAATACAAAAACAAGATAACTGCGCAGCCAGAGCAACAATGCAGTATAACTGCGTAACTAGTAAAGCACTGCAAGATAACTGCGCAGTTTGTATGCGATCAGGATATTATATAAATGAAATAATTTGATCATTTAATTCTATTTTACTAAAATGACGAAACATTGAAAAAAAAATATTCCAAAATAAGTACACCAGGTGCGCCGTTATGTTTTACCACCGTTATGTTACAATTTTTCCCGTTCGTAATGCGGGACCCCGTTATGTTACCAGTTTTTAGCAAAAAAATTTCCATTATTTTACAATTTGTACAAAAAAAAACACGTATTGCGCAATATTTTCCCCGTTCGTCCCGTTATGTTACTACTTTTAATTTTTTTTTGGCGTTTTCCAGAGAAATCGACTACGCACTGCGCCGCGGCACTGCGCCGCGCCGTTATGTTACAATTTTTCGTAATGTTACACTTTTTCTATTTGATTTTGTAACATAACGGCGCACCTGGTGTAATGAGTTCCGTTACCGCGATATACCTGTCGGGCAACTGTTTTCAAAATTAGCTATTTTCATTTTAGACCCCTACATTATTCAAACGGATGGGAGAAATGACAAGTTCAAAGGAATTGATGAACTTGCCAAAACCTTAACAAAATACGACAACTATGTAGTTTTTGGCACGGAGTATGATTTGGCCCAGACCATATGCTATGCCGAAAACAATATGCCAAACGAGAAGCAATGTTTGAATGATATAGTAAATTATGCGTGTTTTCATAAGGGCCAATGGTTTCCACGACCTGCTTTGACGGTACAATGTATTGATAATTCTGAAATTAATGACGATAATAATAATACAAATCAAACAGTATTGTCTGAAGTCATTCTGAATTCTCATGGATGCAAAACAAGCTTTAGAATTCATGATCATGGACTTCCAGATGTTGAAGGTGTTTTAACTTTATATCAGGAAAAAGTCCATAATGTAGTATAAACCTAAAATAGAGAAATACGGAAAGCGAGAAAACTTCTTTGTCGGTTCGCATGTTTCTCCGGTTGCGTTTCTCCGAAGTATCCCGTACAACGAAGCAACATTAAAACGGCGAAAACCGAAAACGCAGCAACTGGATGATAGAGAAAGCTGAAAACAAAGAACTTTTCTCGGTTTTCGTTTTTCTTGATTTTTACGTAGTAGGCCTTTGAACAAAGTTTCAGGAAATTTAAATAATTAATTATTGAAGCATACCAATATACAGGAGGAGCGGTACAGGAGGAGCGCCGAGTAAGGGTTGGTTTCGTGTTTTTTTTGGAAACCTACCCTTACTTGCCGTGCCAACCCTTATTTGGCTGTCCTTACTTGGCGCTCCCCTTGTATGCATATTATCGGGTATATTCTCTGCAAGTTTTAGGGCGCTCAGACCAATATTTCGTGAATTTTGTGTCCACGCGAGGACCCTACATATGACCCCGTTCCTCTGGGAATTAAAAACCCCAAAGAAACTAATTTGGAGCTTTTCTCAACTTAACTCAGTCTTTGTCCTATTACTAGGTTTAAATTCTTATTATAATCTGTGACTTACACTAAAGGATGTCTCTGACGAAAACCGATTTCGTGCTGACCTGTCGACGATGCTAACCATGCATTACGATAATGACTACGGCTTATGGATATTGAGCAAAAATTTCGATTTGAGTCAAACATACTGTTACTCTACCGAGTCAGTTAAATGTCTCGACCATATTTCAAATTTTATCTGTTTATATAATGATGGTTGGAAAACAAATTTATCATTCCGTATACAATAAAGTTAAATATATTTTCCAAAATCCAGTTCATTATTTAATTTTTTATTCAACGTATGACATATTTTTTTCCTATTAGGAAAGGAATTTAAAGGACCCCAACGAAGCCGTGATCTTGACACACTTAATTTGTAAAAATTATTTCCGCAGTTTTCACGCTATTAATTTCATTTTTTTGTAAAATGCTCTAAATGACAACTAAACGACGTACAATGCGCGGTATTGACCCAAAAAGTGATAACATAATGGTGTTAACATAACGGTTAAGGTGGTGTATTCCAAGTCAGTTGTGCGTTTTCATTTTTCACAAACGGTTCTTTGTTTATTTATAGTAAAACTATCTGTTTATATAACGGTGCTTAGCAAACAAACTTATCCTTTCGCATACAATAAAGTTTCAGATTTACAATATTTTATTTTTTTGAATTTAAAATTGGTAAGTTTTCAAATGATTGATTAATTCCACCATAGCCAAGATAAAGGAGTAGCCCAAGAATCGTCTTGAGGAGTTGAACTTTTATCATAATTAAATTTTCTGCTGGCGGCCGCTATCCATGGTGGTGTTTCAGGACAGACTTCCTTGGAACATCGTCCAATCAAACCTTTGTTCATTTTCAGACATTCCATACATTTATCTCTGTCGCTTTTGGGAGTCAACGATAAAATTCTTTCTAAAGAATTTTTAGACACAAAATAATTTACTAGTTTGATTAACCGGTAAAGTTAATTGAAAAGGACGAGGCTTGGTGTTCGCGAAAAAGAGGCTTATTGAGACGTCGAAGGGATTTTGGCGATCAGTTTTGAAACTTGTTTTTGGTCACACTTGCGACCACAATTATGGTCGCCAATTATTGTTTAAAACGTGATTTTGCGATAAAATTGTTTTCGACATGACTTCGTGACAAAATGATCGCCAAACTACGCAAAATACAAGTTTTTTGGCAACCATTTTTGTCACATTCTTATTTAGTGGTTTCGCAGCAAAACTTTTGCTAGCCCGATTTGGTCACAAAATAATACACCACCTACCTGCTAAGAGTAACATTCAACTTTTCAGCCTACACACGACCTACTTAAAGTAACAATTCCGACTAACTGCTAAAAATAAACTAAAAAATCGGACAACAAATTGGTAGTGCGTAGGCGGAAGAACCGACGGTTATTTTTAACAGGTAGGTGGTATACATCAAATTTGATCTCGAACAAAATGGTCGTAAGACCTCGAAACATCTAAAATTTCAAACCTGCATAAACGATGGTTATTAAAGCAATAAAGCATATCATTTTATAGCAAAACAAGCGAATCGGCAATAAAAAAAAATCCGTTCAAGTTTAAGAACGCTAGGTGTTTTTATAGCTGTTTGGTGAATTATATTTAAGTTTATCAAATCAGCTATATTTTAAAGCTTTTTTGTTTGACAGTAAGCTCCTCAGTTGCGCAATCTAAATTATTGTATTTTCAAAATGAAGGGCAGACTCAAACTAATTTGTCAATTTTGTGTCTACTTTTTTCGAAAACGCAAAATATTATTGATTGGAAAAAAACGCCAACAATAATACAGTCCCAAATGGAGACCTCTCATCTGCTGAGATCAGCAGCGCTATAAGTATTACTATTTAATAGTAAAAGCTACTTACTAATAGTAATATAGTATTTAATATTTTTTAAATAATTAATAATCAATCTTAACTCTTTGGGTTGCAAATGTCGAAAAATGACTTTTGTTGAAAAGTTTATTTGAAATTTCTACTATGACGGTCCAAAATATGACCAATTATTTTAATAAAGAAAGATAAAATTCAGTGTTTCATTTTCAAGAAAGGATATACACCCCTCGCGGGTTATCTTTCCACTAATTGTCTTACCAAGAATGCGTTATTTTACCATTTTTTGGACCAAAACTTCAAGAGTTGGTTATCTTACCGCTATTTTTTGCGTTCATTAAGCTAAAGATAAGCTGACAGGTGGTATATTTTACTTAAACGTCCTCTCATTTAACTATGGGTCATATTATACCCTCATGGGGCTGAGGCATTAAGTTGCCGAGATATCATAGTTTAATAGTTCCTAGAATATCCCCTATGCAACCAATTTTATAATTTAAATTCCATGTTTATATGAAATTTCACGCCTAATTAGGGTGAAATCCTTCAGTCCAAGATTGGCGAACAACGCTTTATGAAAAATGGGTGAATTTCAACCCTATTTCTAAATTTTAAATAAGATATCAATGAGTGAGTTGTTGTTCGAATTATTCATCTAACGCAACTTTTATGAAAGTTAAAGGGAAAACATTAAATGGAACCTCAGATGTGATGTCCAAAATTTATATTTCAAATTGAAACCCTAGCCACAGCTTAGCATAAATTTTTTTAGAAAGTATTGTTTTCGTAATGAATTTTCGTTTCAATTATTCGTTATATTTGACACACGGTGCGCAGTTAACCGTCAACATTAAAAAAATGAATGGTTATTAACCGTTAAACGGCAAATTGCGCAATACTAGACGGTTAACTGCTCACCGTGTTGGGATGACCACCGGAATAGTACCAAAAATGGTCGCTAAAGAAACCCGTTTATGAGTACGTTCGCCACCACACATTTGGTCGCGAATCGTTGTTCAAAATTTGGTTTCGCGACCACTTTTTGTCCAGCTGAAAATAGTGATCGCGAAACTTAACCCAAAACGTCTAACCAAATTTTGAGCACCAACTTGCGACCAAACTATGTGGTCGCGAAACTACCCAAAATAAAACTTCTTTCGCGACCATTTGTGGTCAATTACCCCAATCACTAATATTTTTTAAAATTTTTTTGGCAAATTTTTTTTTCGCTTTTTTTTGCTTGCATTGTCTTTATTAGGTAAAAAGAGCTTTTAAGTGAAAATGTCCCGTTGAATTTCGGGACCGGGAAAGTACTCAAAATGGTTATTTAACCATAGTGTTATTTGCTGGATTATAGGAGCTGTAACTTTGTTTTGAATCTAACCGCATGTTCACTGGAAAAATTCGAAATATGAATCCGGGTAACACGTATCCTATTGTTCGATTTCGAAGAATGTTACAAAAATTCGTGGCTCCTAATTCTAAACGCATTTTTTCGAAACCAAAACTTAAGTCCAAGCCGTGGAAGATTTGTTCTTCTCATGTACGCCCAATTTCCTTTTGTACACTTTAGAGTCATCCCATTGACTGCGACTGGTAAGGTTGGGTTGAGCTCGCTTCTCATTGACCAACCGCTTCTGCAGCTTACTGAGCATTTTGACTTCTAGAAAAAAAAACTCGCAAAAGTTGCTCGGCATACCCTTAGTCGGATTCGTTAACTCATGCGCTCCCGACAGTGCCATATGGTAGTATTTTCATTTACACTCCTCAGTCCCTTAAGTGCCGCACTCACGCCGCCAAAAACGCGGCCCTTAAGGAATAGTTTGCCTCCAAACTTTGGAGTCCAAAGACATTTTTTTAATTAAAAACAAAATTTTGGTTCATATTTATTTCTGTTTTAGCTGGAAAACGAGTTTTTGATTCATTTGTGTTCATTGTTATTTAAAAAAATCGGTTAATGACAATGGTTTGGTAGTCTTTAAATTTAAAAAAGGAGGTTTTTTTAAACGGAAAGGGGATGGTTGTTCGAACTGAAAAACGCGGCACTTAAGGGATGGGCGACACTTAAGGGAGCGGCACGTAAGGGAAGGGGCTGAACATATATTTCGCTAATAGTTCATAATCGATAAGAAAACTTCGAAATTTGGAAAACGAATGAAACCTCAAACGAATGAAACCTCAAACGAATGAAACCTCAAAAACTAATGATCCATTTTGCAAATTACAAATATTTTTTGATCTGGTGAACTCACCGTTTTGACGCGGCCATCAATTAAATCATCTTCGTCACAAACAAGTTTATATTTGCTCCAGACTGTTTCAAATGAAAATTGTTCAGCAAGTTCATCAAAACCTTCAGGCCACGTGATTTCAAATTCATTTTGATTCAAGCCGGAAAGTGCGCGAACCCTGTCCAGGTCGTTGCGAAGGTCAGGGTCACACGTTCTTTTTAGTGGATTAACAGTGGGTTCTTCAGTCTCTAAACATAATTCATGTTAAACAAAGTCATTAACTTTAGTGGGTCACAGGTGTTCTCATAACCCGTAGGGGTCACATTGTGACGATCGTCACAAAACCCTGTTATAACTGTTTTTGAAGTAAAAAATTCTTCGCAAATAGTGTTTTGTGGGGTATTCAAACATGTTGAATCCAACTAGACCAATAATAAAATTAGTCAGATGTCTCCAAAGTCATCTCAGGAAGATTTTTGAAAAAAGTTTGAGAAATTTTTTTTTTTCGATTTTTGTTCCAAAATTTTCTCCATGGAATTTGGTTTGACCCGTCTATCAGCGATTTTTGATTTGAGCCCGTTTTTATGAGATATGAGGCGAATAGGCCGCTTTGTGACGATCGTCACAATGTGACCCCTAAGAGTTAACTCCTAAGGAAAAATGAGTGAATTAAGAAATTAAGAGTACCATGTCATCAATTATAAAAGAGCCGTGTTTACTGTCACGGAGATTAGAGGCAATTTGAACATTAATAATAGTCGGTTTGGTCACGTTGATAAATTCTACACGAAATATCTCTTGACCAGTCAGTCTTGGCCAGTTCGGTGGCTTGTGAAAGTCAAACCCTTGACGTTTCTTTGGCAAAATTGCCTTCGCTTTAAAATGTTGCTTAGGTGATGCAAGGGGATAATAATTTGGGGATAAGTGGCAAGTTCGGGGTGGCGTGTTATTTAGAATGGTTATGATAATTTAGCGATACGGTTTTAATGAGATATATTTTGAACTTGACTCCACAGCTATCTTCAACCCGTTTTAGATTGACGGTGGGTTTAATAGCAACGTTGTACAAATTTTATTCGCGTTCCTTGGGGAACCTCAAGCAACGGCGTTGAATTAGTTTCCTGAAATGAAAACTATGAACAATGAAATTTGCATGACAGCGCGACGAATAGAATTTATTTCGTCGATGATTTCCGCCCGCCAAGCAATTTTCATTTTAACTTAACTCCCAAGGGTCCCGAACGGATTCTACGTTGGATACATCAAAAAAATGATGGTGTAAAATATATATTATAACGGTTTCCCGGAGAGTGAAGTTCGTAACCAACGCTACTGACCCGTCCTTAAATTTGTTTGTTCGAGTTTGTGTTTTAGAGATTTCCGATAACGCAACGTTTTCTAGAAGTTTTGGACCATTTAGAACAGAGGTCGGCCCTCGGATTCCAACCCGAATTTTACCTGCGGGTTGAAAACGGGTTGGACAACGATTTTCAGGTTTAAAAAGTCGGGTAAGAATTTATCAGAGTTTTACCCGCGAGTTGGAATCGGAATCGGGTTGGACAACCGTTTGAAAAAAATATTGAGTTATACCCGAAATCACGGGTAACTTTACCCGACTTTTACCCGCGGAATTAGAATCGGGGTGGACAAGAAAAAAAAATCCAATGTGCCGACCTCTGATTTAGAGGGTCTGGAGCAAATTTTGAGTGAAACCCTAAAATACTCAAAACTTTCGCGTTGAAAAGCAAATGCATACCGCCTTCGCCCTGTTACATAATTTCGACCGGTGTGTCTAAACGAAAACGCAGTGTCTAAGAAATTTATATCGATTTAGAATGAGTTTATCATAAACACTAAACCTTTGTTGGCGCAATTGAGTACTTTTTCGAATTTTGTTTGCATCCGAGGTAGTTTTTTGAGTAGATGCAAGTCTAACGCACAGTTCGATAAATTGTTTTCAATCCAGCGGGAAAAACTTTTCGTGAGTTGTTTAACTGCTCGACAACCGTTTGTCTGACTGATACGAATTGCGCTGCGTTCTCCCTCTCCATCACCACTTCCTGTGTCTCCGCTGCCTTCTTCATCCATACATCTGTAAGATTAGAACTTATAATTTTTATTACAATTCTTAATGCGTTTTTTCATTGTCTTCAATTAATTGTCTCAGTAAGCCCTTAATTTTGCGTACACTGATTGAAGGTTTATGCGACCACTTTCGCTTTCCAAAAACGGCCTGATGGACCCTAAGGCGCAGTGTTGCGAAAGTTGGCCAACGGTCGATTTTTTCCCAACGCCCAACGCTAGCGTTGGCCAACGCACCAATTTGTCCCAACGCTTAACGCTTACGTTGGCCAACGCACTAATTTTTCCCAACGCCAAACGCGAACGTTGCCCAACGCATCCCAACGCCCAACGTTTCCAACACTGCTAAGGCGGCCTGATAAACCCCTAGAACGTAGGCGGAATAGCTGGAAAATGTACAAAATAAGGTGGCCTGAAGAGCACATGAGCGGGGAATTGCGCAATACCAATTTGTTATTGTCCATGAATATGCCATGAGAGACCGGTCTGATAAGTGCACGACCATGGTGTCCGATAAATACAGGTTCCCGACAAGCGTGTAAAATAGCTGTATAAACCCATTCGCGGGTATAAACTGACAGCCCAAGTGGCTTGATAAACCCTTAGGTGGCCTGATAAACCACAGTGCGTGGGCGGCATAGGCGTAAAACTTCTTGAAGAAAAGTGGCCTGATTAGGGCACGAGCGTGCAAAGTGGCCTTATAAGGGGGGCATAAACCCTTAAGCAGTGTATTATTATTTAGAATAAAATTTGATATTTATGTAATTACTGGGCTTAGAGATCTTCTCTGCGGTCTAAACTTGCCAAATTTTCTTTTTAATGAGCTGTAAAACGGCTTATACAAAAGTAAGCGATTTTAAAGGTTGATCATAAGAAAGATTAATGGCGATGTGTGTGTATGCAAATTTTTAATGAACAATTGGTGCTTTTCAAAAATGACTTTTTTATGTAGACACCAAAATACTGTCCGAAGATAGAATTTGTCAAATATTCACTCAATACGTACTTGGGTAATGTTCTTCTAAGACGGTTCACAACTGTCGAATATCGTTTTTTATAACTTTTTTCATTGAATCCTTTGATATCTGATAACCACATATCAATGACTGAATGGGATAAGCTCTCCAACTTTTCCAATCGTCCTAGTCCAGAGTTCACGGTTGATATGAATATGAAATTTAAAAGTAACATTTTTCTGAATTTCTAAAAAGCTAATATATCGATTCCGATCCTTATAAAGCTTTAAATGGGATGTCTAGGGGAAGAATTTCATGGCAAACATTACCCACGCGCGTTCCGCTAATTCCATTTGGCCAAAAAGCTTGTTCTTGAATCAATCGATTAGTCTTCTTATCTGTAATACATGTATATTTGGTTATTCATTATACGTTACGATTGAAAAAAACTTTAAAACAATTTCAAATTTAAACTCAGACTCACGGTTTCCTAGACGCTCATAAGCATTTTTATAATCAAGAATGCACACAAAAAAAATATAATTTTATGATACTCATATCAGATGCAGTTTTACTCGTAAATAACGGTGATGAAATGCAAAAATTGAAACACTTTTTGGCGCTACAGAGCATTTCGTAGCTCAAACAGAACCAAAACGGTTACATTACAGACCAAATCTTACTTACCAAAAGCAGTTTTTACTAATTTTGTCTTCGATTACGGAAATAAGCAGCTACGGCGCTGGCGTCTGTAACTGAATTACAAGCAACGTCATTGGCTCATGCTATTTTATAAGCGCCTTCTATTGGCTAGCGACCTTGACCCACGCAAACAACTCACCGCGCTGCTTGTAATGATAAATTACACTCTATTGAAATCAAGTTTAATTTTTGAATTAATTAAATTAAATATAAAATGCAAAATCATAATTACGTGAAATTACAACACGCCTGGCTTTTTTCAAACATGGTTAACCGACGATTCTCACGCACGCCCTCTTTATATTTTAAATATGATTTTAGGTCGGTCCCGAATTGAACCCAATCCGTAATCCAGATACGCAATCTGGCTTTCTCAAAACATGAAGGTCCTTTCGAAATATTTGCGAAAAAAATATCAAAGCTAAACGAAACCGTCGTACAGAGCGGTGAAAATTAGCTTGATGATTCGATTGTCTCACACAGACAACATTAACATAATAATTATGCGAAGAATTAAACATTGGTGCAAATGTCTATTTCTATTGACCAAGCCGTCTTGGCCCCGATTGCCAGTTTTAGTAACCATCATGAAATTTTCATTTTCAATACTTCTGCTATCCACAGATTTCGGTGAATCAGCGTAATTTGTAAAACCTATAAAAAATTGGATGACTGAATCAATTAGAGATTGAACATAAGGTTTAATTATAAAAGAGAAAAAAAACGGTAACGACCTCAAAAAATTGAAAAAAACTCAAACAACCATTGTACTCAAAATCAAAAAAGATTATAAAAAATAGATTTTTTATCGTTTTTATTCTTATTTGGGCTATATCGATGCATTATGACAAATTTATCACGCGATATTTTGAACATGGCAAAAAATGGATAAGGTAACTACACTCCGCTTTTTGATTCTCAATACAATGATCATGCATGATCATGTTAGTTTTTTTAGATTTTTTGAGCTCAGCACCGTTTTTTTTTTGAACTAACTGATCCTAGGTAGAAATTGAGTCACCAAACACGAAGTTAAATGTCAGCAGGGTATCGATGTTGAGACAGATTCCCCTTATTTGAAAATTGAGGTGAATGAGAACTGGACAAATATTTCAAACTATTTGCTTAGGGTTTCGAACTTTTATTTGACTTGAAAAAACAATTTACACAAGGACGTTATTTATCAAAGCCAACTTTCCCCCTTTGACTTAAGTGCCCAATTTGCTTTATTTCGGATTTTTGATTTGAAACCACCTAAAGGAACAGTTAACCCACGATGAAACTCTGGCCCACAAAAATATACAAAAACCAAGACTTATTATTGAAGATGAGGAAGTTCAAAAGATATTAGGATTCGTTCACACAAAGTATTTGTTAACGTTCCAGGGTTAAAAACTAGGGATGTTTTTGGGATGATAAAATGTCTGAAACACCATTTGGTCACCAAGCTTCGTTCAAAATATTATGTTCAATAAATTTTGGTTCGATAGATTAGTGACCGACCTACGCAAAAAATAACACCGTGAATAGAATTTTCTCGAAAAGTTGAGGGGGGTCACCAATACCCGTTTTGCCCTACGGGGCCTCCATATGCCTTAAATCGACGAAAAAACCCAGTTGCGTGTCTATTTACACGCACTTCCCCCTTGGAGTTCAGTTACTTAATTTAAGTATACGTGATAGTTAAACGACAAATTAGATGTTTTATCAAACAAATATTCGACATTTTCGGATATGAAACTAGGTATGGAACATCTGATCAATGAGCAAAAACTCGGTCACGACCGCGTGAACGATTTCGATGTATTTTTAGATCCGGATTCTTATCAAGCATGGCAAAGGTCGAAATCAAGTTAGCTCAGGTAGAAACGTACACCAGAGCTGCGTAATAACCGGCTGGTTTTGCCAGCTCGACAGTTCAACACGTCAGCTCATTTTCATTTTTGGTTGCGAAAAAAATCCAACTTAAGCTAAGCCAAGCCAAGCCAAGCAAAACAACTGATTATGCCGAGCCCTGCTCACGAGGTCAGTCCAAAACAGCTCATTTTAAGTCGACAGGCTATTTGAGGGTATATAATTTTTTTTTGGGATAGAATGGCCAGCTTAGGAGAGTTCATATTTATTTTTGAGCTCGAGCGGCCAACTCAGGCCAGCTCATTTGTTTTTTGAATTATGCCAGTCAAAAACAAGAACTAAATCTGCAATCTCAAGACAGCTCAGTAATTTCTTGATTCATATCAGATAGACAATCTAGTACCGAATTTTGGAAGCGTTTTGGAAAACGGATATGATTTAAACGTGACCGATATTGGTAAAACATATTTGGGCCAGCCGATTACAGCGGTTACTATTCGAACAGGCACCAATAAGCCGTCAATTGCTATCGATTGTGGAATTCATGCCCGAGAATGGATTTCGCCAGGGATAAAAAAAACTCTTCAAAAATTTATTTAATGATAATGAAAACAATTTTTATTTAACCCCTTCCTATCATTTTTTTCATCCTGAGCCCGCCAGCCATGTGTCGCTCAATTATAAATGAAATTTTGACTTGCTCAAAGTCATCGAACGATTGTGATGAACGGGAAATGAACTTTTTTGACTTTAACTGGTTTATTGTGCCTATAATAAACTGGGATGGATATGTGCATACCTGGTTTTGGATTATCATGTATTAAAAAACCTTTTTGTCTTTTTTATTAATCTTAAAGTCCTTGCTTAGGTGCAGTCATTACGAATAATTTATCCCAATATGGACACTGTTTGCGAAAAAAATGTGTCCAAAACGTCCATAAATGGCCCAACCAAGGCAATTCAAGAAATTATTTCTAGAATCAAAAATGTGTCATCAACACATTTATTGGGAAATTATTTAATCTTGCATAAAACAGCGTTTATCGGCACTTGATTGTATTAAATGTAACATCAGTAGAACTCAACATAGAGTAACTCATTAAAAAACAGATACTAAATAAAAACGTTTTGTACAATTAGTCTGGTAATTATTTTAGTGTTAATCCGTCTTGTATACATTTGACAGAATGTGGCGCAAAAATAGAACACCCTCGCCGGATGGGCTTTGCCTAGGTACAGACCTTAACCGAAATGCTGGTACTGGTTATGGAACGGCTGGTTCGTCTGGCAATACATGCTCGTTTGCCTACCGTGGTACTGGACCATTTTCTGAACCTGCTTTGAATGTGTGGAAAACTTTTTACGAAGGTATTGAAAACTGGACGCCAATCTCTTACGTTTCACTTCACAGTTATGGACAACAAATTTTGTGCAATTACGCAGCTAGCAGAAAGTAAGTTTAATATTTTTTACTGAATCTGAGACCTACAAGTGTTAACATTTTAGGCCTATTTGCCCTCATATCTCATTAAGACGGCCTCGAATTAAAAATCGCTGATAGGTGGGTCAAACCATATTTCATGAAGAAAATGTTGGAATAAATTTTTTTGTCAAATTTTTTTCAAACATCTTCCTGAGATTACTTTGGAGACATCTGACGATTTTTTTATTGATCTAGAAAGATTTGTCATGCTGAAGTTGCCCATAAAACATTTTTTTCAAAGAATTTTAGCCTTAAAAACGGCCATAACAGGCTTGTGTGATGATCATCACAGACTGTGTCCCCTACGGGTTATACGAACATCTGTGACCCACTGGAGTTAATTTTTTTATGTATTGGAATTTAACCCCCAAATTATAGCGCAATTTCGACGGAACCGGGAAATATTTTCGAACAGTACGAAGTGTCTCAATTGATTGCTGATAATATGACAAGTCAACATTCGGTCAAATACACTTATGGCCAAGCTAGAGATATTTTATATGAATTCGGCGGAGCAACGCAAGATTATTTTTATGAAAGATTTCAGGCTCGGGTAGTTGATAAAGATTTTTTTATAAATGCAAAACGAAGACAAAAACTATTAAATTTTTCATTGAAAAGTGTTTTCTCAGAACAACGGGAAACTCCCCGATAAAAAAACGTTTTCGTCAAATAATTTTTTCTTTGAGTAACGTTTTTTCCGAAAGACCGCGGCGCTGACAATTATATCCGACAAAAGGTTCCGTTATCATTTACGTGGGAATTGCGTGATGAAGGCGAATATGGGTTTTTAATTCCACAACATTATATTGAGCCACAATGGGATGAAGTTAAATCCGGCATATTGACAATGATGGAATTTATAAAAGAAAAAATTCTATAATATAATTAGGAATCTCTTTATCTCCATATGATCTGCAGTATCTGTATCTTAAACATTAATACTGTGTATCCACTAAATGTGGTTGTCTTCGTTAATGTGCATTTTTATAAAATATTTGATAGAACGTTTTCTGTGAGTTTTTGTAAAAAAACCATTTTGTGTAAACATTTTTTTGCGAATAACGTTTTCACCGAGTTACAATTTTTGCGAGATACGGTTTAGGTCAAAAACCGCGATGCCTTAACTCCGTCTAACCGATCAGGCACGATTCTGCCTAATCGACTTTTATCGTTAATAACAGCCAGACGGATTGGGATTATTAAAAACAGTAAACAGTACAGAATTTTTCAGCAAATCTACGTAAATATAACAAATTTTTGAGTTTATTTTATATTTAAATATAGCAGAAAATTCGACATGAAACGCACCAATTTTAAATAAAAAATATAAACTGTTTTACTTTCGTCCTCTGTTACAGCTATTAGCGTTTAAAACGAACAAAATTTTTTGGGAGAGGTGAAAATCTACGTAAAAACGAAACTTTTTAAGTTATTAATTTATTTTCGTTCAGCTGTAACAGCGGACGGAAGTCAAAATGTATAGATTTTTGTCGAACTTGCGTCATTTCATGTCGAGATTTCGACTAAATCCGACTAAATCTCTCGATCCGTTTGGCTATTATTCACAATTAAATCGAAAGGTCTAATTATAGTCTGTTCGGCTAAGGAGAGTTAAGCTGGTTGGCAATGAGAAATTTTGTAGTGTTTATACACAAATCTGCAAAAAACGAAAAAAAAAAACTCAAAAAAGTTTTACTAAAAGATATTAGTGATTCCGTAAATCAGCGACTTTATTACCATGTTACATTGAGTATGTAATACAGTATAGTATGTATTAAGCTATACAGAAGTCATTTGGAACTAAAAATAGCTCAGGATAATAATAATGATTTTCTAGTGTTTTCGGAGCTGCTTTTTCTTTATTAAAAGCAATTGTGTTAACATCATCATGATTTCTTACTTTGTCTTCCCACTTTTCAACACCGTAGCTAAAATTTAAATAAGTTTAATCGAGTTGTATACCTCGAAAAATAAGGCCAGTTTTTTTAATTGTCTAATCGGGCAACTCAGTTGCAATATTCATGCACAAAATATCGTGAATTCGTGAAATATTAAGATTTGGCGCTATAGAGCAAAGAGGTGCTGTCAATGAGTGACTTATCAGGTACAGTAATTTTTATTTTTTAATACGTACATGTCCTCTCCAACCCCACCAAGATGATAAATAATGTTTCCCACAACAATCGAACGATGGGCAACTCTTGGCGACAGTAACGAGCCCATAGGTATCCATCCGTTATCATAACATGATACTTCATCTCGAAATCTGTTCGAAGAATCTGCTTCATTACCATTCTGTCCACCTAAAGTAAATGTTTGTTTTTATTCTACCGGAAAATGTATATATCAGACATATTTTGAAGAAAAACAGCAAAAATGGAAGTTATCATTGCAAGCAGCTTTACTAATGGTGTGGGTCGCCAGTTTGTCACCGAGCTCGACGCGTGTCGTACAATAGGTACGACCGAGTACTGTTTTAAACCGACAAGCGAAATTTGCTCGGTAAAATTTTTTTTCCTCGCGTCATGGCGCGCCACACGGTGTTACAAAAACGAGTTTAGGGCCGAGATCGCTGTAGACGTCCAAAAAAGCTCCCGAAGGGCTTACAATTTAAGTTAGAAAATTTGAGGAATGTTGGTAGGACGGGAATTTTTTTTCAGATTGCCTGTAAACTGATATCGGCCGTTGAAATTTTAAAATGTTAATTTAAGGGGTAAGCACTTTTAGTATCAAATTCCCATGTCATTTTCGGCTTTTTCGACCCCGATTTGCTATTGGTGAAAAAAAGTGACCATTTTTAACAGTCGGAAAGCTGATTTTCAAAATTTCGGAATTTCCGACAGTTATTGCGATGAGTCATAGGGTTGTCCGTCAGAAAAGGCAAAATATACGATTTCTCGGTAAAATGGACCAAAAATCGTTCCAGTTTAAGGTGAGTTAAAAATATTAGTTTGATATGCAATCCGACTAAATCGACCACGGCGAATCCGAATTTCCAGCCGGTTTTTGATGGGATGTCCGGTCAAAGTACCTAAATTTTTTACCGCCAGTACCTAATTTTCTTATAGAATTTCCCGTTTATTTTATTATATTTAAATGATAATTATTGGTTTTGTATTTTGACATTTTTCGAGAGAATATGACGAGGCTAGCCTAAGCCAAAGTATAGACTTGACTCACATAAGTTTAGTTAAGCAAAAGTGCATATTTGACTGAACTATTAAAGCTAAGTCAATTAGGAGGAGCCTTTGGATGCAAATAATCCGTTCAGTGCCGCGTTTTCCGTGGCTCGTAAACGGCACTAAAGGGAAGGACTGTACATATACAATATTTTATTTACCAAAAATATAAACTTTATCTTTATAGGTCACCGTTGAGTAGGCACTAATTTGGGAATATTGGGTTGGATACTCAGCCAATTCCAGCCACCGGCCTCTTTGATAGTGCTCCGTTTTCTTATTGTCTAGCCCCTTCTCCGATCCATATCGGCCATCCGCACTGGTGGAACCAACAATGAACGGTTGTCCTTTACCTGGTTTGTATACGTTTGTCATAGTAACAACTACTATTTGCCAAGTAATTGCCAAGTAATTGCCGGCCAACTAATTGCCAACAACAGTTTTCAAAATTTTCAAAAAATGTGTCAATCCATTGACCAAAATTTCAATAAATTGTCAAAATAATCTCACAAATTGTAAATAATTTTAACGATTTGTAAATAATTTTCAAAACTTGACAATAATTTCCAGTAATTGTCAATAATTTTCCAAAAGTTGTCAATAAGTTTCAAAAATTGTCAATAATTCTCAAAAATTGTCAAAACTTTTCACACGTTGTCAAATAATGTCAAAATATATTTTTTTTTGAATAAACCGTCCTTGGTATGATGCTAACGTTGTAAATTGATGAGGATAATTGGAATCGGTTTCATTTCGAAATTGATTGAAGTCACTTTCAAGACTTAATATCAGAGTTAGATTTTCAGAACGCGTTAATGAAGGACATTTGTAAGGGTTTTTCGTAATAAAACTAGTACTGATACAAACGTATATTTTTGGGAAAAAACGTTCGATTCATACATGTATAGCCTCTATGATATAGGAAAAACTACGGTGAGCTTCCGAATATGGAAAGCTTTTTTGGTCACCGAAAACAATCGTATCACGCGACAAAAATGGTGTAGCAAAAAACATCCTTTGTTTACCAAACCCTCTGTATTCTAGTGATTGATTATGCTTTCGAAAACAAGTTTTACCTAATACAAGATCTGGTGACACCAAGTGCGAAACAAATCCATACTCGATCATCAAAAACATTGCAGCCATGAAAAGCCTGCGAAGTTTGCAACGTCCCAATCCGCCTCAATCCACAATCTTTGACTTCCGATATTTGTTTTTGCATTACACTCATGCCTCCAAAAATCAACATTCGACCGCGGTATGTGACGGAACAGGAACCCCAGCTACCAGAATATCGCTCATCTTCCGACTTGTTTTCTAGCTCATCAAATTCAAACTGAGGTATTCTGACATTTACTGAATTTCCGGAAAGTGAAATTACCGGTTGGTCGATACTTCTTTTAGTACAAACTGCTAGGACAGATGTTTCTTCCGGATTAATGTCTTCGTTATTTGGGGTTTCTATTCGTGCTATTGTGCTCTCAGATTCCGGTTGGTCCCCTATAGGATAACGTTTTGACTGATATACAGGGTGAGGTAATATAGATGCTAAGCCGTTTTTTGGTAACTTATATTTGCTCAGCGCACTCGCGAACCAAAAACAGCTTAGCATCTATATTGCCTCACCCTGTAACTGCTATAAAGGGGCCGAGTAAGAGTTGGTCCCAGAATCGAACTTTTGTATTTTTGTATCAGCGTAAGCGTCCCGTAATTGGACTTATTTTGAAATAAAAAGGGTCCCGAAATTGGACATTTGTTGAAAACCCTCCGATAATTAGACTACTTCCTGTATGTTCCAATCGGTTTGAATACTTATAAAGTTCAAACAGGACAACCGCTGTTTGTTTGAAGAAACTTTATCTTTACAAGGCGTGACCTTAGGCGTATCTCACATTTTGTTCTAAAAAAACCTACTCTTACTTGGCGCACACCATCCCAGCGTCGAAATTTCTTTCCGAAATGAAACTTACCCCTGCTTGGCTCACAATCGGTGAAAACGGCACACTTTGCGGCTGAAACAACTCCGGATTTGTCCGAAGCAATTGTCGGACCATTATTCTCTTGGGGGACGCTCTTTTTGAAATAGCAAACTTGTGTTTCTTCATGAAATTGATACGCTTCGCATATTTTGACGGCATTACACTTTCTTAAGCATTTGCTGCTATCTTCAGCGCGTACTTTAGCGATTCTTTGAAACACGCCGCGTCGAATAAATGTTCCCGCTAATTCGCCCGTTATTTCACGGGTATAGCCGTTATCCATACATTCGCACGGTATAGAATATTGCTCATTCTGAGTCGATTGTTGGCCTTCTGCAATCTTAGAAAAAATTAATTTGTAACAAAAAGTCAGATTGGCGATTATGTGAGGACTTCACCCTATATATAAGTGCCATTACGAGTGAGTGTACGTTGGCGAGTTAGCTCAGTGGTTAGAGCATCCCCTTTTGGAGCGGGAGGTCCCGGGTTCGGTCCCCGGACTTGCCTGATTTTCTCTGTGTCAACGGCGTACACAAAACCTTACAGTTATTTGGTTATTCGAGATTGCAAAAGTGTCTGTGTGTCTTGAAAGGGCCAAATTAAGCAGTATTATCTGGTTTCTTATTGGAAGTTACTACCATAACGGCCAGTGGCTTTTATGAAATTTGTGACTGTACCCCGTCATTCGGTAAATTACAGTTACAATTTTCAATTTGATGTTTAAGGGTGTTACGCTTACGTTAGTCTGTTTACCTGTAAAAACCCGCATAAAAGTGCCAAATTCAGAAACTCTTTAAAACGGGCCATAATGATTATCTTAGTACTTCTAAAATATTGAAATAAGTTGAATATTCACAGTTAAAGTTTCATCTGTTTGTTTGCTAAATAATACACCGCATTTATTTACATTTCTATACTCAACAAAATCACAACAACCGGTAAAAAAAGTACACTGAGATAACCTTACATTATATCGAGGCGAAAAGTTCTAGGGCGAAACCTGAAAATCACGAAAATTACAACTTTATACGTGGTCAAATTTTTGGTTTACGTTATTTCTGAGTATTTTACAATTATAATTAGGTGATTCATGGTAATTTTTGGTATAATTGATTTTTTTGAATATTCTCGGTAAACCGGTTTTACCGGTTTAGATGATCTAGTAATGACAAATACCGTTCAAAACATGTTAGTGGGATATTTCAAGGTGAAAAACTCGAAAATGATGTCCGACTTTGTGGTTAAAGTTAGGATCCTGGTGACGCTTTTGATAATCGATCTTGGACAGACTAAAATACTATTAATAGAATCTTAAAGATTATTGAAGTAACAGTTACTAGTCTACTGAGGTTATTGAATTTGCTATCATTATGATCGTTTTTTTTGTCAGCAGCATTTAGACATGAGCTTATTCGGTAAATAAAATGAAATATAAAGTTCATTGCGGACCAATGATGACTCTTCTAATAGAAAATAATGAAATATAAATTATCATAATGGATATTCTGACAAAGCGTTCCCAAATTGATGACATTTAATTTTAGATGTTAATTAAATTATTACGATAGTCTCAGATAGAATTGTGGATATAAATTTATGCCGTAACATATAATAGCCCTTAAAATGACACAAAGCAGTAAATTTAAGAATCTTAAAAAATTTTGTCTAATTATGATCATTATGCATTCTGAAGAATTCAAATTTACGCCAATTGATTTTAAATTCGCGAGTAATCATGTATATGTGCGGTTGTATCTGTTGGGTGTGATTTATCATGAATCATGGTCCATAATATTTTGGAATAATTAGACGCATCGTGTTCGATATTTGCGACAATATATTATAATATATTATTATAAACAAGCAGCACTTGCCAAAGTTGAAAACTTAGCCGCAAATTACACAATTTAGGTGCCAATTTTTAGAATTATGATTGAATTCAAGCATGAGTTCAACTTGTGCTGTGAATGGCTGACCCTAGCAGCTAAGGCTTAGCCTGCTGACAAAAATTAATACAAATAATTTATAACTTGGGCAGAGCGTTCATTCAATGAACTTCATTGTCTATTAAATGAAATAAAAATTTTAACGTACATGTCCTTTGCGTAAACAAGTCTCGGTCGGAGACTCTCGGATGCATGTCTCGAATGTGGACTTCTCTTTGTTATAATCTCCACTTTAACCGGAAATCGGCACTCTGTTACCACTTTTGCTACCTCATATTATCCGATGTGTATTTTCAATTAACCGGACATTAGTTTTGACAAAAGAAACATAGAGATCAACTAATCAATCGAAATTCTGCAAAAATCCGATTTAGGATAGCCTTCACACAAATAGCCTTCACACAAATGTACTTGAACTAAATAAATTTCTTAACTAAATTAATGAAAAAAAATAGGGTCGCGCAAAGGTATACTCTTTCGCGAGCTTATGGCCGTCTCTAATTATTCCAATAACTTCATTAACACAATATTATGGGATGGTTATACCACCGTGGTGCACCGTGGTATTTATATAATTATTGAAATTATTAGACATAGTCAATTTTTATCCTAATTACAGGTATAATAGCGATTGAGTTTCATGAAAATCGGCCAGGCGTTTCTGGTATACCGTGTCGGTATATTTTAATATGATCCCTTTCCCCTCTTTATAAATGCCGTATCTTTATAAATGCCGAAAGAAAGGTACTTGAAACCGATCCGCTTAGCCATACACCAAAATCATAATTTTCCCAAAAAAACGGGTTTTTCATTAAGATTTTGAGTAAAATGGCCATTTTTCACGTGCTTAGAGTGTGGAGAAAAACGCCATTTTCCCACTAAAAGAAGGACATGCCCTCGGACAAAAACGAGGAAAATAGAANGGTCGCGCGCAGGTATACTCTTTCGCGAGCTTATGGCCGTCTCTAATTATTCCAATAACTTCATTAACACAATTTTATGGGATGGTTATACCACCGTGGTGCACCGTGGTATTTATAATGGTATAATTATTGGTAATGGTATAATGGTATAATGGTATAATTATTGAAATTATTAGACATAGTCAATTTTTATCCTAATTACAGGTATAATAGCGGTTGAGTTTCATGAAAATCGGCCAGGCGTTTCTGGTATACCGTGTCGGCATATTTTAATATTATCCCTTTTCCCCTCTTTATAAATGCCGTATCTTTATAAATGCCGAAAGAAAGGTACTCCAGTTCAAAATAAAATGGGGAAATTTGGTCTTTATATCATCTTAAAATTTGCCAACACGTTTTACTAGAAACTCTCAGCCGATTTTCATGAAACACAACCGATAGTAATAAACTATATTCCATAAAATAAGTAATAATATATCAACGCCGCAACCTGCTTGAAAGCTTCATTAAAATAAGAATACAAAGGTTAATCGTGCGCCTACCGACTACAAAGTCATCTTGCATGTACTATCACATAAGCATTTGAGTGATGAAATTACAATTTGCGAAAAAGGGAGAGTAATTGGACATCGTAAATGAAATTAATTCCGTTTATTTTAATTTGTGTCATAAAATATACCACCTGTCTATGAAAGTTAATATAACGTAAGGTGTTCACTTCCAAGAATAACTTAAACCTGTTGACTTCCATGAATTTTGTTAACTTTAGGTGGGGTAATTTATTACAAGCAACGCGGTGAGCCCTTTACGTGGCTAAAGGACGCTAGCCAATAGGAGGCGCCTATAAAAAATCATTAGCCACTAGGCGTTGCTTGTAATTCAGTTACAGACCCCAGTGCCGTAGGTATAATCGCTTATTACTTTTAGCTGTAATGTTAGCTGTTTATTTTTAAAACCTTCCAAAATACTTCAGCAAAAAAAAACGTAGGGGTTCTATGTATGCTCTAATTATTACTCATTTTTATTCTATTTAAGCCTTTTTTCATACCAAAAATTACAACAGTGTCATTTCAAATGATTAGGTGCTGTTAATGTTGTCAATAGTGTGACCACAGGAATTAAATATTCTGCACCAATTAGCTCTATCATTATCAAGGTTGCGGCCATAATCCCAACTCGAATCCGTTGTAGTTGTTGTTGTTGAAGTAAATCCAGTTGTTGTTGTGGTTGTTGTTGTGATTGTTGTTGTGGCTGTGGTTGTTGTTGTGGTTGTTGTTGTGGTTGCTGTTGTGGTTGTTGTTGTGGTTGTTGCTATTGTTGTTGTTGTTGTTCCTTTTATGTAGAAAAATAAAATTAGAATGAAGTTTCCAAGTTCGATATTTTTCTTCGTAGGTCAAAGGAAGCGAAAAACCCCAAGGCTAGCGCGCAATTGACCTGCTGTGTATGTTAGTTTGTGTCAAGTAACACTTTCGGCAAGCTGCAAATTTTGTAAATATTCTAGAAATGGCTGCATGAACCAACAGTCAATCAAATTTACCGGATAAACCCACTGTGGGTTATAACTATCCAATCGGTTTCAATTGTATAGTTTAAAACTTGTACGATTAGTTTTTGTTAAAAAAACTCATGTTCCTTTGGCGTTTTTCAGGTTTTTTCTGGAAAATATACTCTTACTTCAAGCAAACCGACCCTGAGTCAATAAAATTTTCAAAATGAAACCCACAGGTACCTTTACTTGGCTCACAATCAGTGAAACTGGCACATTTTGCGGCTGAAACAACTCCGCTTTTGTCCGAAGCAATTGTCGGATCATTACTCTCTTGGCGGACGCTCTTTTTAAAATAGCAAACTTGTTTTTCTTCATGAAATTGATATGCTTCGCATATTTTGACNGCTTTGATGTTAGTAATTTTGTCATTTTTATTGCCATCTATAACACACATCTGTGTGGCAGAAGTCTGTTTAATATAATTTGCGCTCAATGGATATGTTTCTTATTATAATTAATTTTACTAATTTTTTTTATTATTTTCTTGAGTAAATAACGATTATGATTATGCAAAAAAATTTTAAATCGAAAAAAATGGAATTTCATCATTTTTTTTCTTTTCGCCATTCAATTGTAAGTCCTGACCCCCATTCTGATGCACGCGTGATTTTATTTGATAGGCAAAACAATTCATAAAAAGTTTATATTGATGCGCGCGATAACATCATTATGCGTCAAAACTCAGTATTTTAGCCAACAATTCAGTTAAAGATATTGAGAATGAAATTGAGAATGAGATTTGAAATTTTTGTTGTTGTTGTTGTTGCTGTTTTTGTTATTGTTGTTGTTTTTGTTGTTGTTGTTGTTGTTGTTTTTGTTGTTGTTGTTGTTGTTGTTGTTGTTGTTGTTGTTGTTTTTGATAAAATGGTCAGTGCCGGCATCAGCGCTTCAGGGTTTCTATTTAAAATAATACATTTTCAATTCTGACCGCGCTAATTAACTTCGCAACCTGATACTAATCTCCAAGCAAGATTTGCAGCATAGATCAACGAACTTCTCGGCATTGCAGTATTTGGCGAGAGAGGGAATGTCACAAAATACCGTCTAAAAATGAAAACAAAAAATATCCATGTAAAGAAATCCATGTAAAGAACAATTTTACAGGTTAGTAAAAAAAATCGAAAAACAAAAATAAGAACTGTTTCTCGAATAGCAGAAGAAACATTTGATTGACTCCTTTAAGTCGAGTCTTTTTTTTCGAGGAAAATAATTGGAAATGAATATAATTTCATTAATAAAATGACTTTTTAAAAACTTGAATGACTGAGTTTACGCTGAATTCTTGAAAATTTTTGTCGCGTCTTAAAAAAATCCTTGTAAAAAATAAGCCCTGGAAAATTTACACAAGAGAAAATCTAATTTCAAGTACTTTCGCATCTCGACTAACCTTATCTTCGCATGGCGGACCGCCATTGTGGTAAGTCAGTGCCGGCATCAGCGCTGGAGGGTTCCTATTTTAAATAATACATTTTCAATTCTGACCACGCTAATTTACCTTATAACCTGATACCAATCTCCGAGCAAGATTTGCAGCATAAAGTAATGAACTTCTCGTCATTGCAGTATTTGGCGAGCGAAGGAATAGCACAAAATGGCGTCTTACAATGAAAAAAATATTCATGTAAAGAAATTGACAACATTTTACAGCCTAGTAAAAAAAATCTAAAAACAAAAATTAAGAACTAATTCTCAAATAACAGAAAAAACATTTGATTGACTCCTTTAAGTCGAATCTTTTCTTTTCGAGGAAAATAATTGGAATTAAATATAATATCATAAATACAGGTTTAGCCTCATGAAATTTGATATTAATCCATTTTCTCTTTTTTCTTGCAATGGAGTGCTCCTATTAGCCAATATAACTTTAAAATATGCCGGCACGGTATACACCACCTGAGGGGTTATTTTACCTTTATAAACGCTAAAAAAGCGGTAAGACAACCCAACTTTGGTAAGATAACCCCTAAGGGCGTAGGCGTAATTGCTTAAAAACTTTTGTTTTTTCTGGTAAAATAACCCAATTTTGGGGTTTTTGGTAAGATAACCCAATTTAAGGGTTCTTGATACGATAACCCGATTTAGCGAATTGCGCAATACATTTTTCGTTTTTGACCAATGAGAATTCGACACTTTTGGAAAAAAAACCCAAAATGATGAGTCATAATTTATATGATGAGTTACAATTTATTGTAATACAGTCCCGGCTTTCAAATTGTGAACCCTCAAATTGTGCAGGACTGCCAAATTGTGCACTTTTTCAGGAAAATTTACGAGACTGGCAAAAAGTCTTTTTGGCTTTCCAGACAAAATTCAATAATTCAATTAGTTATTTTTTTTGTTCGAAACGATAAATGAGTCAATTTTGTGTATATTTTTGACTCTAAATCGCCCTAGAAAACTAGTAGTGAAGTTGATAATAACGATTTTATCAAATTTTGGACGACTCTTAAATTGTGCACGACTTCCAAATTGTGCACGTCTTTTGGAAACGCAAATTGCACAATTTGAAGGTCGGGACTGTAATAGTAAAATAAATTGAAATAAAAGTTTTCAATTAGTTTTGAATTGAAAAATTATCAAAAACCGGAAATTGAAACTATATTTAAAATATTTTTGCAAACCTTTGAAATTAACACTCAAAAATAATTTAATTCGATTCTTAAGAACGTAATTATAGCGTTTTATAACCCCTCAGGTGGTGTACTAAAAACGTGCAGCCGATTTACTTGAGACTAAACCAGTAAAATGACTTTTTAACAACTTGAATGACTGAGTTTACGCTCAATTCTTGAAAACTCCTGTCGCGTCTTACAAAAATCATGGTGAAAAATAAGCCCTGGGAAATTTACACAAGAGAAAATCTAATTTAAAGTACTTTAGCATCTCGTCTAACCTGATCTTGGCATGACGGAGCGCCATTGTGGTAAGTCTGTGCCGGCATCAGCGCTTGAGGGTTTCTATTTAAAATAAGATACATTTTCAATTCTGACCGCGCTCATTTACCTCACAACCTGATACCAATCTCCGTTGTTTTTGTTGTTTTTGTTGTTGTTTTTGTTGTTGTTTTTGTTGTTGTTGTTGTTTTTGTTGTTGTTGTTTTTGTTGTTGTTGTTTTTGTTGTTGTTGTTTTTGTTGTTGTTGTTTTTGTTGTTGTTGTTGTTGATAAAATGGTCAGTGCCGGCATCAGCGCTTCAGGGTTTCTATTTAAAATAACAGATTTTCAATTCTGACCGCGCTAATTAACTTCACAACCTGATACTAATCTCCAAGCAAGATTTTCAGCATAGATCAACGAACTTCTCGGCATTGCAGTATTTGGCGAGAGAGGGAATGTCACAAAATACCGTCTAACAATGAAAAAAAATATTCATGTAAAGAAATTGACAAAATTTTACAGCTTAGAAAAAAAAAATTAAAAACAAAAATCAAGAACTGTTTTTCAAATAGCATAAAAAATGTGATTGACTCCTTTTAACTCCCTCTAACCGATGCGCGCGCTTTGTTTATCGGATATGAGTCTGAAGATAGCAACGAATTCTAATAAAATAAAAACAAATCTACTAAAAAAATTAACTGCTTCTTATTTATGTGTTAATTTAACACATATGGATCAATGTATGATCAAATGTTACTCTTAATAATTGAAATGACTGTTATTCGATTTGTTTATCCATTTTTTAAATTTTTTATTACAGTCCACACTCCCATTAAAGACGCTTTTATTAGGGTCATTTTTTCGCAAAAGAGTATTTCAAAACCGTCCAAAATTGAGCACTTCTGAGTAGTGCTCTAATGGGGGTAGGGACTGTGATGAATTGAATTTCGTTGGAATATTCCCATTTTGTTATCTTTTGTGGAAAGAAAGTGTCCGCGTTGCTTTACTAGCAAACTAAAGACAAAACAAACAAATTTTTGTCCCAATTTTCGTAAAAATGGATATGCTTCGAATCCAGACTTCTCAAAAATTAGAAAAACAAAAATACTTGAAAACACGTGCAAAACAAGTAATTTCGTTTTTTTTTGGTAAATTTTTGTCTCTCTCGTCAAGAAATTTTGTTCATTTAGCTGTAACAGAGGACGAAAGTGAAAAAAGTTCAGATTTTTCATCAAAACTGGTACGTTTCATGTCGAATTTTCTACGTAACTAAAATATAAAATCCGTTTTTAAAAATCTCGATCCGTTGGGCTGTTATTAACGATGAAAGTCGATTAGGCAGAATAATGCCTGATCGGTTAGACAGAGTTAAGTCGAGTCTTTTCTTTTTAACTCGGCCACGTTGAGCCTAGTTCGTACCCCGTCCACGCTAAATGTGACACAACTTGCCAAATTTTCAACGCGCAACTGTGGGCGACAGAAAAATCATATTGTAATCATTTTTTTTTGTGTTTGAAGCACTAATTATTCAACAATCAAACTAGATGTTTGATCGTTATATTCGGTCAAGCGAATATCTATTCGTGTTTGATTTAGTGCGCGCCTTCATTTTTGATAATTTCCCGCTGTTTTTCACCTGTTCTGAGACACACCATTGGTGACGGAAATAAGTTGTGCCACATTTAGCGTGGACGAGTTATGGAAAATAAATGGAAGATGAAAATCTAATTGGAAGAGAACAATCTAATTTCAAGTACTTTCCCATCTCGACTAACCTTATCTTCGCATGGCGGTCCGGAACAACCACTTGGTGCGTGACAATCTTCTCTCACGGTTCGGGACAGGTCAATCTATAATTTATTCATATTATTTCTGAAATTTTCGGTGACAACCTATTTAATAAAACACATTTATAACCGAAAAATTGATGGTTTATTCACAAAAGGTCTGGTAATGAAGTCACAAGGTGTAACCGTTGTAAGACTTAGTCAGTTTTTTTGCACTAAGGTCAAATAAGTTTTTCTGACGCTACGGTCAAGTCAGCTTGTTTTTGAGAAGCATGCTTTTTTGGAAAAATCTGAAAAATCATGTCTTTTCACGTTTTTTTGGGTAAATACCGAATAACTTTTTTTCTATAGAAATCATGTCTTTTTAGACCTTTTCTATAAAATCATGTCTTTATGAACTTTTCCCAGCACTGAGGTCTTTAAGGTGACATCAATTTTTTCAAAGTATATTACCGGGACCGCTTTTGGATTGCAGATATGCACTCAAGGCTCTATTATCGTCTATAAAATACGAATGATACGTTATTTTTCTTTCGAGTTTTTTTAGATATAATTTACTTGTTTGTTGTTGTGCATACAATTGCCAATTAAAGTATGTGAAGTACACCTTGGAGGCGCTACAGGGTGAAATTGTGAGAACGGTCAAAGCTTATTTGGCGAATAAAAAAACAATTATTTATTTTTGTACGAGAAATATTTAAAGTATAATTTCGAGATATAATAAATATAGTAAAAAATAAACAAAGATTAATACAAAATGTCAATACTAAGAAAAAAACTCAAGGTAACTTAAGTCCATAAAATTTTCGTGATTCTCGCCATTCTAGGAACGTCTTATATTCATGGCAACATTTGGAACATTTGGCAATGCTAATTAGTTCAAAAACTAGTTAGTCGTTTGCTCGAAACATTCACCAATATTTTGAAACAAACATAATGTAATTCGGTCCTCAAATATAGAAATTACGAGTATTTGTATTCGGAGTGCATATATGCACTCGAGCCGCGGTCCCCCAATCGTACCTAAGCCGCGGTCCCGGGTTAAGGTAAAGTCAGTTTTTTGGGCTTGACCTTATACCATATTAATCCATATTGAAAATATGATTTTTACGACCTAAAATTACTGAATTTCCTTTTTAAGGACGGGTAGAGTAAATTTACGAATAATAACTAAAAACAAAAAAAAATTTTCCCGATTTTTGTCTTACAATACGCCGGGTGCGCCGTTATCTGGCCGACATTTTCGTCGAAAAAAACATTTTGTTACATAATAATGGCCAGATAACGGCGTAGGGCGTAGGCGGACTGTCTGGAAAATTCTGGGTCAAAAACGGCCAGATAAGAGCACGAGCGGGGAATTTCGCAATACCTTATTGTTATTATACAATGAGAGACCGGCCAGATAACGGCATGAGCGGGCAATTGCGCAATACCCTATTGTTATTATCTAATGAGAAACCGGCCAGATAACAGAACGAGCGTGGTATTGCGCAATACCCAATTTTTATTGTGTAATGAAAGACCGGCCTGGTGAACGTACGGGCCGAAAATTTCACGATCCGATCGTATTACTCATTGTTTAACCTACGGTAAGTGAACTTAAAATACCTTATAAATAGATAATTAAAAAATATTCAATTGGTATGAATGTGGAAACTAAATGGGAACCCAATATTTTTTGTAGCGGTGCAAAAATCAAGTTTTCCAAGATTTGTTTGATAAGTAAAATTTTTTGATAAATTATTTTAATAAAATATAAATTTAATAAGTAAAAATTATTTAAAAAACACACAAAAAAGAGTAAAAATATTTTTCTTTTTTTGAAAATTTCCGGCCAGATAACGGCGCAGTGCGTAGGCGGAGGAGCTGGAAAATTTTCCCTTAAAATTCCGGCCAGATAACGGCGCACCCGGTGTAAACTAAATAAGATGGTCTTTGTGAAAAAAACCAAACTTTTTAAAAATTCAATTTCCCACTTTAACCCCTCCCCTATTTAATCAGCTTTGACGTGCCAAAAACTAAAAGTCCTACAAGTTAGCCATTTTTATTTTGCATATTTCCCAGCTTTCCCGTTTACGCCAAAACGATCTGGACCGTGTGTAGGACGAGTGTGGTCACGGTTGTGCACTGTACACATGGTGCGCAGTTATCTTAATCTCATAAAAAAATTGCGCGTCTTTTGCCCACGCACTGGTTAATTATGTTGCGGAAAATATTCTGATTTGAATTAAGTTTTTTTTCGCAATAAATGTTGTTCATCCTGATCTGTTCGTTTTGTATACACCCTTTACGGGTTTATCCAGCCACATTCTCCCAAAACCAGCCGGCTATCCCGCAGGGGTCCAGAACGGCTGAAAATGGCTGAAACAACCTCCAGCGGATTGTACTTATTCAATCAGTTTCAATGCGTATAAGGTTTAAACGAGACAACTTGTAGGATTTGTAGTTTTTGGAAGAAAAGACTCATTTTGACTTAGAGTCCTTGAAGGTTTTTTTGAACAACCTTCTCTTACTTTGCGGAAACTCTACCCGGAGTCAAAATATTCAAATTTAAACCTATAGGTACCTTTACTTGGTTCATCATCTTTCGATATCGGGCAATTTCTTTCTCTCTAGCTAACTTGCGTCTCTTCATGGCATTGATAACCCTCGAAAATCGTAACTGCATATATGTCGGCGGTATAGAAACTATCTCATTCGGAGACAATTGTTGACCTTGTAAAATCTAAAAATTATTAAAGTTATGATAAGTAGTAAGAGATATCAGAGAGTTATCAGAGTAACCGCTGATGACCAGTGTTTTGTAAAAAATATTCTGGCCGAACTTAACGGCCTTAAACAGTCCCCATCCTGAGGTTACGCTAATAACATCCAGTCTTTTTTGTGAAATTTGGTACTGTACCTCCTTATTCATTCAATTACGGTCAAAATTCTCAATTTGCTTAATGGTGATAAAATTTTACAGATTTTGTTAAGTTAATGGTACGATGCTTACCTGAACAAAACCGCATAAAACAGCAAAATTCATATACCCTTTAAAAGGGGCCATATTGCTCATCTCACGTAGAATCCAGAAATAATTACACTATTTATAGTTAAGGTTTCTGTTTTATAGTTAAGGTTTCTGTTTTATACTTAAGGTTTCTGTTTAATAGTTAAGTTTCTGTTTGTTTGTTGGGTAATACATCGATCATCTTGCGACCTTAGAGTATTTATTTAGATTTATGTGTTTAACTCCAAACAGTCCCAAGATACCGAGTTAAAAACTTCTATTTTGGAAAGTTTTGGCGACCATAAAATTGGTCGCTGAAAGTTTTTAAAAATATGACTTGGCGAGCAAATGGTCGCCAAATGTCGTTTTAGACAGGACGTGGCGACCACTTTTTGGTCGCCTAAACTACACGCGCAATTTAGTTTATTATGCTATCATTACAATGAATTGTTTTGTCAGAAGCATTTAGACATGAGCTTTTTCGGCGAATAATATCAAAAATGAAGTTCATTGCGGACCAATGATGAGTTTTCAAAATGCCCTAATGGAAAATAATGTAAGATAAATTATCATAATGGATATTCTGACGAAGCGTTCCCGAATTGATGACGTTTAATTTTAGATGTTAATTAAATTATTACGACAGTCTCAGATTGAATTGTGGATATAAATTTATGCCGTAACATACAATAGCCCTTTATATGACACAAATCAATAAATTAAAGAATCACAAAAAAAATAATTCCTAAAAGTTCGTCTAATTTTGACAATTATGCGATTAAAAAATTCAAATTTTGGCCAATTGATTCTCGATTATCGAATCATCACCTATATGTGCGGTTATATTTGGTGGGTGTGATTGACCATGAGTCATGGTCCATGACATTTTGGAATAATTAGACGCATTTTGTTTGATATACACCACCTAACCATTTGACTTAACACATTTTTTTCCGAAAAAAGGTGTTAATTCAAATGCAAATTGTTAAGTCAAATGCAAACTGTTAAGCCACATGGGTAGTGCGTAGGTTAAAACCCTGGAACACTTGAAACTATAAAAAAATGATATAAAACAATATAATGAACGAAAAAATCCAAAAAAANTTTTTCACTCTGAAAATTACCAACACCACCTTCCAAAGTATACCACGGTGAACCACTTATGTACGTAAATTAACAAAACAATTTGAAAAAAGGTGTTAAGTTACGTGATTTTTGTTAAGTTACGTCAATTTTGTTACGTGGATAGGGCGTAGGCGGAAAAGTTGCCGCGAAAAAACTGTTAAGTTACGTGATTTTTGTTAAGTTAAGAAACGTTAAGTTACGTAGACAGGCGGTGTATAATGAATTATGATTAATTAGTCAATTAAGCTTTGATGTTAGTAATTTTCTCATTTTTATTGCCATCTATAGCACACATCTGTGTGGTAGAAGTCTGTATAATATAATTTGCGCTACGTCAATGAATATGTTTATTATTATAATTAATTTTACTATTCTTTTATTATTTTCCTTGGTAAATTACGATTATGATTATGCAAAAAAATTTTAAATCGGAAAAAATGGAATTTCATCTTTTTTTTCGCTATTCAATTATAAGTACTGACCCCATTCTGATGCACGCGTGATTTTATTTAATAGGCAAAACAATTCAAAAAAAGTTTATATTGATGCGCGGGATGACATCATTATGCGTCAAAACTCAGTATTTTTGCCAACAATTCAATTATAAATATTGAGAATGAGATTTGAAATTTTATTTGATGTCATTTTTGTTGTTGTTGTTATTGTTGTTGTTGTTGTTGTTGTTATTGTTGTTGTTGTTGCTGATTGATTGTCGTTGATGGTCAGTGCCGGCATCAGCTCTTAAGGGTTTCTATTTAAAATAATACATTTTCAATTCTGACCGCGCTAATTTATTTCACAACCTAATACCAATCTCCAAGCAAGTTTTGCAGCATAGAGCAACGAACTTCTCGGCATTGCAGTATTTTGCGAGCGAGGGAATGTCACAAAATGCCGTCTAAAAATGAAAAAAAAAATTCATGTAAAGAAATTGACAAACTTTCCAGCTTAGTAAAAAAAAAATCAAAAAAAAAAATTAAGAACTGTTTCTCAAAAAGCAGAAAAAACATTTGATTGACTCCTTCGAGTCGAGTATTTTATTTTCGAGGAAAATAATTGGAAATAAATATAATTTCATTAATAAAATGACTTTTTAACAACTTGAATGACTGAGTTCACGCTGAATTCTTGAAAACTTTTGTCGCGTCTTAAAAAATCATGGTGAAAAAAAAATTGGGAAATCTACACAATCGAAAATCTAATTTCAAGTACAGTCCTCCGTCCCTTATGGGCCACGTTCAGGGCCCAAAAAAGGCGGCCCATAAGGGTCCGGTTGCCATTTTTTGATTAAAAAACACACATTTTCTGTAATTTTATTGTTTTTTTTTGCTTGGAAATGGGTTTTTTGACATTGCAGATTTAATTGCCAAAAAAAATCAGCAAATCGTCCCTTATTGAACTTCCTCTATATGAATTTACAAACGAATGTCACGTTAAGATCTTATAAGACACAAACAAACATGAGTTACACATTTTTTTTGTTTTCGGAGAAGACTAGTCTAACGGGTGACGATATTTTTGTAACTTTCCTAAAAATCTTCCCAATCTTGATAAATGACTCCTTCGGGTTGTGGTTTATGAAATCTAACACATTTCGTCTCTGCTCGATCGTCAAAGATCGGGTTGGTAAAGTATCATTCTATGATAAAACATTCGGCATAATTAAAAAAAAACAATTTTTTGTGAAAGACCAACATTTGTCGGTCAAATAAAATTCAATTTCGGGTCTAGAATATTTGTGACAGTTGATAACATGTACCCGGGAGAAAAAATATCAGCTGAGAAAAAAGAAAATAAGTGGAAAGAAGAATGGCATTATTCCTAATTTCTAGATTTGCTTGGTTGTACTTTAACATTGTACTTTAGCATCTTGTCTAACCTTATCTTGGCATGGCGGACCGCCATTGTGGTAAGTGTGTGCCGGCATCAGCAATTGAGGGTTTCTATTTAAAATAATACATTTTCAATTCTGACCGCGCTAATTTACCTCACAACCTAATACCAATTTGTTTGGTATTTGTTGTTGTTGTTGTTGTTATTGTTATTGTTGTTGTTATTGTTGTTGTTGTTGTTGTTGTTGTTGTTGTTGTTGTTGTTGTTGTTGTTGTTGTTGTTGTTGTTGTTGTTGTAGCTGTTGTTGCTGTTGTTGCTGTTGTTGCTGTTGTTGTTGTTGTTGTTGCTGATAAATTGTCGTTGGTGGTCAGTGCCGGCATCAGCGCTTGAGGGTTTCTATTTAAAATAATAAATTTTCAATTCTGACCGCGCTAATTTATTTCACAACCTGATACCAATCTCCAAGCAAGTTTTGCAGCATAGAGCAACGAACTTATCGACATTGCAGTATTTGGCGAGCAAGGGAATGTCACAAAATGCCGTCTAAAAATGAAAAAAAATTCATGTAAAGAAATTGACAAATTTTACAGCTCAGTAAAAAGAACTGTTTAATTAAGAACTGTTTCTCAAAAAGCAGAAAAAAACATTTGATTGACTCCTTCCAGTCGAGTATTTTCTTTTCGAAGAAAATAATTGGAAATAAATATAATTTCATTAATAAAATGACTTTTTAAAAACTTGAATGACTGAGTTCACGCTGAATTCTTGAAAACTTTTGTCGGGTCTTAAAAAAATTATAGTGAAAAAAAAATGAAAATCTAATTGGAAGAGAAAAATCTAATTTCAAGTACTTTCGCATCTCGACTAACCTAATCTTCGCATGGCGGTCCGGAACAACCACTTGGTGCGTGACAATCTTCTCTTACGGTTCGGGACAGGTCAACCTATAATTTATTCATACTATTTCTAAAATTTCAGGTGACAAGCTATTTTATAAAACACATTTAAAACCGAAAAATTGATGGTTTATTCACAGGGGGTCTGTTAATGAGGTCACAAGGTGTGACCGTTATAAGACTAAGTCAGTTTTTTGCACTAAGGTCAAATAAGTTTTTTCTGACGTTACGGTCAAGTCAGCTTTTTTGAGAAGCATGCTTTTGTGGAAAAATCAGTAAAATCACGTCTTTTTACTTTTTTTGGTGAATACCGAATATCTTTTTTTCTATAGAAATAATGTCTTTTTAGACTTATTCTATAAAATCATGTCTTTTTAAACTTTTCTCAGCACTGAGGTCTTTAAGGTGACATCAGTAATTTTCAAAGTGTATTAAGGTAAAGTCAGTTTTTTGGGCTTGACCTTATACCATATTAATCCATATTGAAAATAGGATTTTTGACGACCTAAAATTACTCAATTTCCTTTTTAAGGATGGGTAGAGTAAATATACGAATAATAACGAAAAACAAAAAAAATTTTCCCAATTTTTGTCTTACAATATACTAAGTAAGATGGTCTTTGTGAAAAAAAACTTTTTAAAAATTCAATTTCCCACTCTAACCCCTTCCCTATTTCATCAGTTTTGATGTGCCAAAAACTAAAAATCCCACAAGTTTAACTAATAGTTAGTTTAACTAATAGTTAGTTTAAACGTACGAATTGAAACCGATGGAATAAGTACAATCCAATGCGGGTTTTTCGGCAACTTGTCTAAGAAATGGTTCTTTTAGCCATTTTTATTTTGCATATTTCCCAGCTTTCTCGTTTACGCCAAAACGATCTGGACCCCTGCGGGATAGCCGGTTTGTGGGCTTATGGGAGCCGAAAATGGCCGGATAAATACGTAATGGGTGTTTACAAAACGAACAGAGCAGGATGAAAAAAATTATTTAATGTCCGTGTGTAGGACGAGTGTGGTCACGGTTGTGCACCTTATACATGGTGCGCAGTTATCTTAATCTCATGAAAAAATTTGCGCGTCTTTCGCCCACGCACTGGTTAATTATGTTGCGAAAAATATTCTGATTTGAATTAAGTTACTATTTTTTTCGCAATAAATTTTGTTCATCCTGATCTGTTCGTTTTGTATACACCCTTTACGGGTTTATCCGGCCACATTCTCCCAAAACCAGCCGGCTATCCCGCAGGGGTTCAGAACGGCTGAAAATGGCTGAAACAACCTCCAGCGGATTGTACTTATTCAATCAGTTTCAATGCGTATAAGGTTTAAACGAGACAACTCGTAGGATTTGTAGTTTTTGGTAGAAAAGACTCATTTTAGAGTCCTTGAAGGTTTTTTTGAACAACCTACTCTTACTTTGCGGAAACTCTACCCGGAGTCAAAAAATTCAAAATTAATTCTATAGGGACCTTTACTTGGTTCATCATCTTTCGATATCGGGCAATTTCCCTCTCTCTAGCTAATTTGCGTCTCCTCATGGCATTGATAACCCTCGCAAATCGTAACTGCATATATGTCGGCGGTATAGAAATCTCATTCGGAGACAATTGTTGACCTTGTAAAATCTAAAAATTATTAAATTTATGATAAGTAGTAAGAGTTATCAGAGAGTTATCAGAGTAACCGCCGATGACCAGTGTTTCGTAAAAAATATTCTAGTCGAACTTAACGGCCTTAAACAGTCCCCCACCTGAGGTAACGCTAATAACATCCAGTCTTTTTTGTGAAATTTGGTACTGTACCTCGTTATTCATTCAATTACAGTCAAAATTCTCAATTTGCTTCATGGTGATAAAATTTTACAGATTTTCTTAAGTTAATGGTACGATGTTTACCTGTACAAAACCGCATAAAACAGCAAAATTCATATACCCTTTAAAAGGGGTCATATTGCTCATCTCACGTGGAATCAAGAAATAATTACACTATTTATAGTTAAGGTTTCTTATTTATAGTTAAGGTTCTGTTTGTTTGTTGGGTAATACATCGATCATTTTGCGACCTTAGAGTATTTATTTAGATTTATGTGTTTAACTCCCGACAGTCCCAATGTACCGAGTTAAAAACTTCTATTTTGGAAAGTTTTGGCGACAATAAAATTGGTCGCTAAATGTTTTTTTTAAATATGACTTGGCGAGCAAATGATTGCCAAATTTCGTTTTAGACAGGACTTGGCAACCAATTTTTGGTCGCCAAAATACACGCGCAATTTAGTTTATTATGCTATCATTACGATGAATTATTTTGTCAGAAGCATTTAGACATGAGCTTTTTCGGCGAATAATATTAAAAATGAAGTTCATTGCGGACCAATGATGAGTTTTCAAAATGCCCTAATGGAAATTAATGTAGGATAAATTATCATAATGGATATTCTGACAAAGCGTTCCCGAATTGATGACGTTTTATTTTAGATGTTAATTAAATTATTACGATAGTGTCAGATTGAATTGTGGATATAAATTTATGCCGTAACATATAATAGCCCTCGATATGACACAAAGCAGTAAATTAAAGAATCGCAAAAAAAAAATTCCTAAAAGTTCGTCTAGTTGTTGGAATTATGCGATTAAAAAATTCAAATTTTTGGTAATTGATTCCTGATTTGCGAATCATCACCTATATTTGCGGCTATATTTGGTGGGTGTTATTGACCATGAGTCATGGTCTATGACATTATGGAATAATTAGACACACTAAGTTTGATACATATGTGCGGATTAACCAGTAATATTTCCAAAAGTTTAAAACTTAACCGCAAATTATACCATTTTGATGCAAATTTTTGGAATTATGATAGTATGTAAGCTTGATTTCAACTAGTCCTGTAAACTTAACAGTCGGATAGAAGTTTCACCATAGAAAATATAATACGGAGGGGGGTTAAAAACGAAAAGCGAGTAATAGAGAAGCGGGTTCCAAAAAAGAAGCGGATTCTAAACAAAAATAGCCCCAGTCGAATTGCAACAGTTCACGGGGTGCGATTGTAATAATTATATCTGGACAAAGTGTTGCCCTACCCTCTACAGTTGATCACCAAACGAGTTGACACTTTCGTTTCCGATTTTTTCGTCAAAAACTGTCAACTCGTTTGACTTTGTCAACTCGTTAGGTCACTTTTGCCCCTTTTTTGCCTATTTTTGCCGAAAAAACGCCCAAAAACTGTCAACTCGTTTGACTTTGTCAACTCGTTAGGTGTCAACTCGTTTGGTGATCAACTGTATTAGGGAATCACGAATATATAAAAAAAATTAGCAAGATTTCTGCCATCGTCTCACAAAATATAAAATAATAATTAGGTCGTTTATTATTTTTTTTTTTTGATAAAAGTAATGCAGTCGAACTTATACAGAGCGTAAAATAGTCTCGGGTAGAGCTCGGAAACAGCCACCGGGTTTACTCAGCTCGACAGCTAGCTGGGAAGTTTGACAAACTCATTCTTTCGGCTAGAGAAGCCAGGGCAGCAAAACTCATTTTAATTTTTCAGTTCGACAGTACATCTCATTGTTTGTTTTTGAACAGGCCAGCTCATTCATTTTTTTGAATTATTACAAGCCTTGGTTTCATTTTAAAATACCCAACCATTTATAAAGGGGAAACAAAATAATAAAATTTCATCAAATTGGATAAATGAAAGAAGTGATAACTTATACATATGTATATACACATTAAAACATATTGTAATATTGTAAACCATATTGTAAAACATATTGTTATGTATATACACATGTATATTTTAAATATGTCCAATGTATCATGAATCATGATCATATCATATCATGTCATATCATATCATGATTCATGATATGTCCAAAATATCATGATATTTTTTCAAATAAAAATTATGACTCACCTTTTTTTGTTTTTTTTTCTCAAAGTGTTATTCTCAAAGTGTTGTTCTCATTGTTCAATATCGTTATTTTCCGTTAACCGCCACTTTGACACTATTACCGTTATTTGCAGTGAACCGCCACTTTTTCCAAGTAAATCGCCTACGCACTGCTCAGTTAACCGCCACTTTTGCAGTTTACCGCCAATTGAGGAGACCGCGAAGGGTGGCGGTTAACTGCGTACCCTGTGTGTCTTAAAAAATTTACCGTCAGGTCAATCCCATACAACATAAAGTAAAATGGATAGCGCCCATAAAAAATGCCAAACTATCCTTCCGCTTGCAACATGTCTTCTGACAAACGCAAAATCGTTGTTTCCTAACCGGAAGCCAAAACTAAAAAAACATTATGTCTAAAATGAACTCACCCATCATCTATTTTCAACGCCTTATGCAAAGATGCCCGTCACCAGCTGCGGCTAACGCAAACATGGATGTACATGATTGAATTAATGACAAAACGAACTTGAAAAGAAATCTTACTGAACGGAAGCCTTGGCTTGCCTTTGTGGCCCTCTCGTCGTATGTCACTAATCGCCCACCAAAAAATAAAGGCCAAAAAATTCAAAAAAACATGCAACTTTTTTTGGATGGGATGCGTGCGTGTGTGCGGATTCCATCAAGCCGGCTCACCGCGGAGGTGACTCATTGTGAAATTGCAATTTTCTCGAACTTTTTTTTCTTCGCGTCCGGGCGTCTTTCGCCACCGCGTGTACAAGTTCGAAAAAAAAATAATGCCATTTCCAATAGCAATATTCTAAATTGTCTAATCGTGCGGCGGTATCAATTTTCGCTTTTTAATTTTCATTAACTGGTGACGTCCAAGAATGTGTCAAAAAGCGACAGATCAGAGGTGGCCACATATCGTCATATTCTGGTCAAGTTTTGGCCTATAAAAGCTAAACTCGGACGGAAAACTGGACATCAAAAAACAGTTTGATCTTTTCAACTTTTAATTTAATTTTTTATCTTCAAAAAAAAATGAAACTCGGATTAGCAGCCGTCGCCGCCCTAGCCAGCTCACAGCGACTATCCCAGGCGGGCATTCGCCAATTTAATAACGGAATTCAAGACGCCAACCAGGAGATTGCGCGCGGCGCACGCAGCGATGGAAATGCGCTTTTGATAAGCCAAATGCTTGAATTTTATTTGACTACAGTGCATGGGCTCGACGCCAGCAAAGTCGAAATGATGCTTTCATATGGCTGCTATTGTCAATTGTTGACCACAAGAAAAATTGGACTCGGCGAACCGGTCGATGAGTTTGACGCGTAAGTAAATTATTTACAGAAGATTCATCAAGTTAGATTTTTTTGGTTCACTCTTTTTGACAAAAACGTTGATGACAGTGGAATTAACTAAAAATTTTTTTGAGAAACCTAATACTAGTATTACATCGCGCAGCCTTTTTCCTTATCAATTTTGAAGGTTAAAAGTGGTATTGACCAGGTCAATTTCAAATATTTGGCCTTCAAATTTTTATCAGAAGAGTTATCCCATCCTAGGACACCCAATTTCGGGCCATTTTCCGGAAAAGTCCAATTCTTGGGCCTTTTTATTTAAACCCTAAAAGATTTAAAGTCCCATTCTGGAACAAAGTAAATTTTTCAGACGGTTTCTGCTCGGCGTTTTACACGAATTTCCGTTATACGTTTATGTTCTCCCATATTTTTAGATGACCTTATTCGAGTTTTTTTACGGAAAAAACTCGAGTTCGGCCATCTAGAAAAAATGGAACAAAAACCGACGTAAATTCATGTAAAACGTTGAGTAGTAAGAAAATGAGACGGAGGTCGAGTTACGGGACAATAAAACATTTTCGTACATACCCAAAAAAGGTCATAATCCCGTCAAATTACACTAACACTTATAAGTTATTTCGACCTTTTTATTATTAACAGAGGTGGTTAGAAGGTTGATAGACTTAAAACAGAAATTTAACAAAAAACATTTTAGCATTTGCCGAAGGTATCAGCAATGTACTCAATGTGTTGCTCATGACGAAACTGGAAACTTGATTAATAACGGCGGTGACTCAGATGTTGAATGTAACTGGGAAAGCGGACGTTATGAAATCAGTTTTATCCAAGGTCAAATTCGGGTTGACTGCAATTCGAACAAAGGCGAATGCGGTATTAACTTATGCAAGGTTTGTCGTCCGTTCTGAAACTAAAAGTGAACCATGCGGTTTGGGCCATACCGAAATACAATAAAGTATAAATATTAGTATCAATATTTCCTAAAAAGAAAATTTTATATAAAAAAAACTAAAACAGATTTACACGCTTTTGTGAAACTAAAGCTGAAAATATAGAACAGAACATTTTAAAAGACAGAAGTTGATAAATTTTGAAAAACGTAGAATAACTAGACGGGTCAATTAAGAATTTGGAAAAATTCGAAATTATTTTACTAAAAGGTTGAGTACAGTTGGTGTGGTAACGAGTTGACACGTAACAAGTTTACAGTTTGGAACGTAGTAACACTTTTTGGGAGTTTTTTGGGCAAAACTGACAGAATAAGTGACAGTTTGGAACGAGTTGACAGTTTTTGAGGAAAAAATTCGAAACGAAAGTGTCAACTCGTTACCACACCAACTGTACTTTGGTGAAAAATTATGTAAAAATTGGAAATTGCACACTAAATTCGATAGAACTGCGCTATTTTGGCTCATTTTTGTCATAACGGAAAACATCTAAGCTTTTTTTAGTGCGATGAACAATTGGCTTTCGAACTGGCCGAAAATCAAGACCTTTTCAACGCAAAGAACTCGGCCCAACGCGGTTTCGAATTTGCCGAGGAATGCCTGCCCAGCCGTAATCCTGGCTCTGGTGGCTCCCGCGGGGAACTACAGTGTTGCGGTGATTACCCTAGCCGTGTGCCTTATCATGACAACAAAAAAAGTTGCTGTGTTGATAAAGTGTTTTCCACGACGGGCAAACAGTGTTGTAGTGACGGATCGGTTATTTCGAGCTCGGGCCAGTGTTAAAAAAACACTAACCGAGAAAGTTTCACAAAAGTGAGACATTTTTCAAAGGTGGGAACCGCCCTTGTTTGTCAGAAAATAAGTCTTCATAAATAAATTGCTAGGGTGGTTCCCACCCTTAATGTCCCGCCATTTGGAGCCCTCTATTCAACCCCCTCGTGGCTACCAAACCACGAGATCGTATACCGACTTTGTACTATTTTTGGACTTTGGTTAACGTTTTAACTCCGTATTCGACAACTGTTAGTATAAATATCCAAGTGATGGTTGGAAGTATTTATACTGTTTAGTTCTGCGAATAAAGACATGTTCTGCTTTACTTTTTCACTGTATATATTCATTATTCTTTAAATAAATTTTCAGCAAATTAACTTTTCGAGTTTAACTACAACAGGCCGATTGCCATCATAATAGAATTCAGTTCTCATACAGTTCTAACTCCCACAAGGGATGGTTGCCAAAAAAGTGTCCGTCAAAGGATTAACGTCCCTCATGGGGTTAATATGGCACACATTTGTATCAAAATGGTTTATTTTTCACGCTTTTACCAATACCGCTAGTTTTATGAATAAATTGGTTTCTCAAAGGCTTGTAATGGCTGTCAAGATCTTTTATCTTTTTATAGCGTCCCTTATGGGAGTATGGGTTATAAACTGGATTTGAGCACTGGAAACTACAGTCTTTATCGACAAAACAAAATGATGTTCAAACGTTTGGTGTAATTTAAACATAATTATATTTGTTAGTCAAATATGTTTTGAAACTAAATATTTTTACAAAAGTGTAACCAGAGTGAATATTTACTTTATTCGTTAGAGAGAAAACTATGCGTCGACTAATTGGTGAAAGTTTTAGTTTTAGCAAAAAAGGTTTTCCTCCAAATGTCTCACAAAGAATTAATTTATCCATCAAAGACTCTCTTGGTCGTCAATTTACGAATCGGGGGTTTGCGACAACGGTTGGGGTTCAAAATTTTCATGATTTTTCACTGTTTTTGCAACAATCATTTCGAACGATATGTTGCGATTTTTGAATGAAAACGTACAACGATTTCCGATTTTCATCTTACGCTTTACCCAGTTATCTTAACAATATTCAATTATGTGAAAACAGTTGTTAAGATAACTGGTTAGATGGTTGTAAATTCGTGGTGAAAAACCGGTGACCAATTTTACACCCCACCAAACGGACAAAACAGGAACATTATTTATTTCCGAAGAAGACTTCGAAAAACTGATATGGACATCATCTAACGAAAATAAAGCCGCTTTTGTTTTATCCGAATTTGAGAACTTTAAAATTAATGTAGAGTTTGAGAACAAAATGTTATCAGAAGAAGTTATGATCGACAGTGGTTTGGGCAAAGTTATTGAGAAGGAAGAATGGCGTGGCGATATTGTGGGAAATTTGTTTTATCCAATTGATTCAGCAGGAACAAATAAGGAAAAGTAACACCTTAACAATATTTTGTAGGCTCTTTCACGGTTACCGCCTATGCTCTACCCCGTTATTGTAACAATATGTTGTGTTTTGGCGAACTTAAAAACAGAATAAAGCTATAGTTCATTTGAATGGCTCGGTGGCGCTTCTTCAAGATGCCCGGTCAATAATGTTGGCGCGTGAGGGTTACACAGTTCTAGAACTCGGTTATAACTTGCCACAGTATGGACAGATAGGCTATTTCAATCACAATAGGAAAAATCCATACGATTTGGCATATATTCGAAGTGCGATAACAAAGAATAGTTTTCAAAAACTAAAATTTATAAAATGCAGTCGTTACACAATTTTCCATACGACACAGGATGAAAACTGATTTAAGGTCTTGAATCATAGCTCGGTTTATGGACAGAAGGTGGCGATAATGGGGCAATCTAAAGGAGCAGAAAAGAGTAGTTTTCAAGAATTGCAGACCGCAAAATAGCGACTCTTAATTCCAAAGACAATGAGCAAATAATACCGTTCCGAAATAGGGTAGTACGGTATGGGCTTACCTTCTGTATAATTAAATCATAATATTGCTAAAAGTCTCATTGAAGGATTCACCCATGAAAAATTACACCGATTATGAACAAGGTCGATTTTTCAACAACTTATCAAAATAATCGAAAAAAACTCAACCAACAGAAGGGCACTAGATAGAAGTACACTCCATTAGAGGTTATAAAGCTAGTTGTTAACGGGCAACACAATATTTCGTTAATGAGTCATTAATAATGACAAACAAACCCGTTAACGGGGTGGCTGTTAACCGTGCACCCTGAGACAATTAACTTCTCTTGAACAACTGTTCCAAGAACTGGCTACTGCTGCTGCTTGTTTGATGCCAGATTTGATAGAAGTGTCGGTAACAAACTCCCATATAGTCACCAATCCTTGCATGCTGCCGTATCAATACAAAAATAGGCTTTTTAAAGAAATAGAAATGAATTTTTCACACTGTCCTACTACAATTGATAGAGGTAATGTTATAAATAGTCAATTTCTTAATACAGTATAAAATGGTAAAATTTTGGTTTTACTCTTTTCAGTATAGAATCATTACATTTGAGGTAAACTTTTGAGGATAAATTCATATATGTGAAAGTTCTGTTCTGCGCGAGGACTTGAAATTTCGCGAACAGAACGCGGGTTGAAAAGTAACGTCATAACACCGTTTTTTGCTGACTTTACGTCACAAAACGGTCAAATAGAACGTTTTAATTAAAAACGAAGCATTCTGTTCTATTTTCGTTTTGCACAATTTTTCAGAACTAGAACGAACAAAACGCAAAACGCTTGAAATTTGTTTCGTTCTTTAAATGAAAAAAATATCAGAGGAACTTGGCAGAACGCAAATAATCAGAACAATAACACTTTTGAAGGGTTCGTTCTGTTCCGTTCCATTCTGAAAATTAGAACAAAATTTTTGCATCTCTAGATAAATGCATAATGACTAAAAAAATTAAAACGGAGAACCCATTAAAATAACCCATGTTAATTGTACAACAAATCTAAATATGAAATGTTTAAAGGCCAAAAACTAACAATGTTGAACGGCGTCGAAGACATTCTATATATCAGTGGAAAAAAAGTTTTCTGGGAAAATGAAAATGGATGGCATTTTGACAAAAATTTGTTTCGGACAAAAATCAAGGAAGGTTTTCCAATGTCCGAGGCAAATAAACTTGTACATATTCAAACGACGGCGGATCCAACACATAGGTCAGGAGAAGAATCTTTAAAAGTAATAAATTTAAGCTTTAAATATGTCTTCGGAGAACAGAGATTAAATTAGAGAGAAAAAAAGTAAGCGGTGGTGGGCTCAAAAAATCGAAAAAAAGCTGTTTTGGCCATTCTACTCAGAATCAAAAAGTAGAATAGAGGGACAGTTTTTTTTTGCTTTTTTTGAGCTCACCACCGCTTATTTTTTTCTCTCTTAGGGTAATGTGGTTAACTCGCATTGACACATTTTTTTCTACCAAGCATAACGTCCAACTGAGAACATGTCAATTGAGATGACACATATGCAGTTTGAAGATACAAATGCCGACCTTTTATTTTCTCACACTGGGCATTTATGTACCCTACCCACCATTCCAATGGTTCACGAATCGTTTTTCCAAATTGGTGCCAAATGTCTAACACAATGGTCCCGCCATAGAACTGATGAAGAAAAGTGTTTCGAAGGGACAGAATGTAAAAAAATGTATCAAAATATATTGTTGCACTTAAGAAAATACTTATGAAATAAATCATTGCTCAAATTTACTTTCACAATTACTAGTTATATCGCAATGATTTTCAGACGCGAAAAAAATAAATGTTACCAATTTTTGGTAACGTTGCTTGACAGCGCGTCTGAGGCCTATGTGGCCCGTTATTGGTCCTTTTTCCAGCTATTTCCTTCTTTCAGAGCATTCCATTCTTTGGGCTTCTTTGAGCTATAAAAAAGACCAATGACAGGCCACATACGTCTCAGACGCGCTGTCAAGCAACGTTACCAAAAAGTGGTAACATTATTTATTTTTTCGCGTTTGAAAATCACTGCTATATGGGCGGCACTTAACTGCCTACCCTGTGTACTACTGTAGATATTTGATCAACTGAAGACTGTTATCCAAAAATGCTCCATTTGGAAACACTGGTTCTGGTTTCTATTCAAAATTACTTGAAAAGTTTTTAAACTTAAATAATTACACCGCTTAAGGGTTTATCCGGCCACTTTCACCTTCCAAAAACGGCCGGATAAACCCGCAACCGGCCGGATAAACCCCTAGGGCGTAGGCGGAATAGCTAAAAAATGCGCAAAAAATGGTGGCCGGATAAACGAACAAGCGGAGAATTGCGCAATTCATTAGTTTCATAAAGCGACCGGCCGGATAAGCAAACGAGCGGGATATTTTCTAGAAACGACCATGTAACTCATTTTTTGACCTCGCATAACGTAAATTTCACTGTGACCAAAACATGTTTTTAACATACCATACTGTGGATATGGTCAATAAAAGAAAAACGCAAAAATCAAAATTTGAATATCATTTTTGCTTTGAAATAAAAAGAGAGATACTAAGACTCTACGACGAAGCTCAACCGATATCTCAAAGATATCGTAAAAAATCGAGCTAAAATCAAGCATGGCTGTATTCGAAATCCTAAAACTTGAAAGTGGTTGACAATTTACAGCAAGACTATGAGAAAGACCTATTTGTTCAGCTCAGCGAAAAACACAAGTAGGAAAATGGCCGGATACACCCATTTGCCAGAATAAACTAAAAACACAAGTGGCCGGATAAACCCTCACCCGGCCCGATAAACCCTCAGTGTGTGGGCGGAATTGGCGAAAAACTTTTGAGAAAAAAAGTGGCCGGATAAGCGCACGAGCGGGCAAAGTGGCCGGATAAGGGGGGCCGGATAAACCCTTAAGCGGTGTAGTTGGCGTTTTACATGAATTTCCGCCATCTTTTCTCCCGCATTTTCTAGATGGCGATATTCGAGTTTTTGACGTGTAGAAAAAACTCGAGTTTAGCTATCTAGAAAATACGAAAAAAAAACGGCGGAAATTCATGTGAACCGTTGAGTAGAAGGCTTGGTGTTTAATCCTGTTTTTAACAGTCAAGCGCATATTGGGTAGCTAGCTACCCATTTTCACTTTATTTCTAAATAAAAAGAGAACGTCTTGTGAAAATAAAAAACGGACAACGGATTTGAAATCAAAAAAAATTTACGTTTTTATATGGGAGAAAATTATTTTTTTTTTCGAAAATTGTTTTTACGTTTGGGTCCGTGGAGGACGAGGGTTATGGTTGAAAATCACCTCAGTAAGAGAAGAAGAATAGGGCTTCAAAATAAAATAATAATCAAAAAAATGTTTGGCGCAGTGTTCCGAAAATGCGACGAACGCTACCGGTTTTTGCATTTTTTTTTTTTGAAAAAATATTAAATTTAAATAAATTGACGCTTATACGACTCAAAATTTATATTCATTTGTCGGGCGACCGCCTAGCGTTTGTCGACGAATGCCGGTCGTCGAACAACCGTTCAGCGGTTGTCGAAAAACGCCGGTCGTCGGACGAGCGCTACCGCTAAATTTCAAGCATCGACGTCCGCGCGACGACCGCTACCGCCAATTTTGGGGGTTTTCGGAACACTGGTTTGGCGCGCTAGAGCAAACTGGGTAGCTAGCTACCCCAGATACGCATGACTGTTATAGTTAACTCGATGAGCATGACTGTTAAACTTGTTTTGAAACCAAATCCAGTTCTCTAATACATGATGTACCAAAACAACTGACATGTGAACATTAGCCCTGGCTAAATATTTTGAATATAATCTTTATACTATTTAGCCAGGGCTAATTTGGTGAGAGCACAATAATCATTGAAACGTTCGACATCCGCTGCTCTAATTGACAGCGTAAAATATATTTTTCATCCGAGAAAAAGGGTTTCTGAAGCATGTCCAATTTGTTCACCTGATAAATATATCATTATTAATGAAAAAGGATATAATCAGTGAAATAAGTAATTGAACTGAATACCGTACCATTTCAAATTCAGAGATTTTTTGTGCCATTTTCCGTGAATAACACACAATTGTGGAAATTAGTTGTTTTATACCGTAGGTAAGCGCTCAGACTGTCGTGGTTACAGGGTGAGGTAATATTGATGCTAAGCCGTTTTTTGGTGACTTATATTCGCTCGGCGCACTCGCGAACCAAAAACGGCTTAGCATCTATATTACCTCACCTTGTAACCCGCGGTCATAATTTTCAAAAACAAAAACGCCTGGGATGAAAGAACCGCATTCAAGGAGACTATAACAGTTTAAAAATTTAAAAATATTTTAAAAGTATTTTTGGACGGTATTACTCAAAATATTTGCTGACCGCGAGTTTGTACCCCTCCCTGTCGCAATAATACCAAAATACCCAGACTTCACTTAAAAACAGGGCTTATCATAAGCCAGCTGGCGTTCCCAGTTCGAGTGAACTGTCCTCGGCAGTCCGTGAAATGGGCAGCCAAGGCGAGCACAGCTCAAAATTTCGGTCACTAACGATCCAATTCTTTACTAGGTTTTCCAGACAAATCATTACATTGTGAGACGGTAACCCTCCAATTTATCTTAATCCGACCACTTTTAAAATTTTGTACACAGTTAAATCTCAGGGGGAAGGAGTTTTTGGGAACCCGTAAGGGGAAATGCGTGCAAATAAACACGCACTTAAAAAAAATCACAATAATTCAAAAAACTAGTAATGCAAAGTTGTAGAGCTCGTCAAACTACGTCGATCTGATTATTCAGAAATTGATCTGGGCCACCAGGGCCCCCTAGAGAGCTGTTTGAAATCTCCAACCTACACAAAAAACACCGTCAATCGAATTTACTCGAAAAGTTGAGGGGGTCAATACCCGTTTTGCCCTACGGGGCCTCCATATGCCTTTAATCGATGAAAAAACAAGTTGCGTGTCTATATACACGCACTTTCCCCTGGGAGTTAACTGCGCACACTGTATATTTTTTTTCTACAAAGAAGTGGCCGTTAGTGACTGGACGGTCAAACGAGAATATATTAAGTTTTCAGTTTCATATATTTATAGTAAACGATGAATTATTGGATCATATTTTTGGTTAACTATTCTTCGGCATGTGATTTGGATACGCGATACGTCAAAAGATCGTATGCATGTATGGTATGCAAAAAGGTTTATATTATATTTATAAATTAACATATATTTGTGTACACCACTTAATCAATAATTGATCATTTACAATTTATAAATTGTTCAAAAATGCTAATACAACTTAATTTTGGTTACATAATTCAGTAAGGCGTTTATAAAAAAAAAACGCTTAAAATTTTTATTCTCGTGATAATATACACCACCTGTCTACAGAAGTTAACAAAACGATGGGGTGAAAAAACTTCCGTTAATTTTATTAGCCTCTGGGAACTATGTTAACTTTAATAGACAGTGTGTCAACTAGAATTTGACCTTAGTCGACTGTTAACTTCCTTGATTTTTGTTAAATTTAGGGTCGCTCACTTCTGTAGACAGGTGGTTAAAAGCTCTTTTGGTAAGATAATTGAATTTAAAATTAGTTGGTGAGAATTATCCTGAATTTTACCAAAAGTTTCTTAGTTTTATGAAACATAATTAGAAACTATGTTAGGATCAAGGCTGGATGCTTGAGTCGGTGATGCTCGAACTGAAAACTCAAAAACACATGCGTTGTCCTGACCTTTTCAAGAAAAAATGCTGCAACATTGAAAAAACTATGTTAACGAAACTACTTTCATTCTTTTCCTGATACAAAATTAGGCCATATTATCTGATAAAGAACCTTGCACATGTTTAAATTCAAATAAAATTAAACAAAATTGATTAAATCATGTAATAATCGGAATATTATAAAATATTACAAAAAAAAAGAGGTAAAATCCAGTCAAAATCTACCTAAAAATTTATGAAAATTTATGAAAATTTATGAAAATTTATGAAAATTTATGAAAATTATGAAAATTTATGTGGTCAATTTTAAGACAAACAAAGTTTAGTCCTTTTAAAATACTGTCAAAAAATTAATTTTAAAAATTTTCAAATTGATATACCAAGTGACCACCAGAACTTCGAGAAATTTACGCAACAACAATCTACTTTTTAATTTTGAGTCGAATGTTCAAATTGCTTTTTGATTCGACGTTTTAGATTATAGGCAAATACAAACGAAACGACAAATTTAAAAAATGTAATGTAAATTTAACAATGTAAAACATGAATAATGAAGCCTTTTTACAGAATAGGGTAAAATAACAGACTTCTCGCTCTCTCAAATGTTGTATTCTAATAGACTTAAAAACTAGAAAAGCGAGAAGCGCGTTATATTACCTCATATCGCAGTTATTTTCAAACGCGCAGAGATCGGCACAAGGAATCCCGCGCGGGGTAAGACGGGTCAGACCTTATCTCTGACCCTTATCTCAGACCTTATCTCTGCAAACGCGAAAAAAAATAATGTTACAGAAGGGTCGCCAAGTAAGGGACGGTTTCCTGTTTCGGCAATGCGTCCCTTACTTGGCGCCTGGCCCCTACTTGGCGCACCCAGAGTTTTTTGTCTGATAGTCTGGTCCATAGTCTACCAATCAGATGCTTCAAATTTTTAGGTGTTTTTTATCTAATTTTTGTGCTAAAAATCAATGGCGACTCATTGATTACTTGGCGACTCATTCTATATTTAAAAAAAAAACCATCCCTTACTTTACAACAATTGTCCCTTACTTGGCGTCAAAAAATTTTTTCGAAAAAAAACCGTCCCTTACTTGGCGACCCCGGCCCTTACTTGAGAAACTGTCCCGTACTTGNCGAAGTGATTTTCAAACGCGAAAAAAAAATAATGTTACCACTTTTTGGTAACGTTGCTTGACAGCGCGTCCGAGGCCTATATGGCCTGTCATTGGTCTTTTTTTTAGCGCGCTTGGCCAATCACCGAATGGCAAATCACCAAAAGGCGATTTTCTTCTTTTAAAATATTTTTGTATTACAGTCCTTCCCAGGGCTCGGCACAACTGGCTCTTTTTTTGGCTCGGGTTAGGCTCGGCTCGGCTCGGGTTAGCGAGCCAATTGTGCCGAGCTCTGGTCCTTCCCCTCTTAAGTGCCGCAGGAGAAATATAAAAACATTTGTTCGTGTTTTAAAATCAGGACGATACTGTAGTATGAAATCTCATAAAATTACTGTTTTTATCACTCGACTAAACGTACACGATTCTAACACGACCTTTCTGAAAATTCTTTGTTTGAAATCAAAACGGGCGTGGTAAAATGGGGGGTCAACGTGCAATTACAGATAGCAACAGACAAATTATTTACGAACGAAACAGTGACGTTACTAAACCAATCATAGCTTTCAGGTCAGATCATTCTGTCTAAAAAAATGCGCCCTTTACTTAATTTATTTTGGTTCAAATCTGACGCCAAATTAGCGCAATACACTTTTTCGAACTCCAAGGGTACTTGGCGTTTTTTTTTCAACACACCCCTCTGATTGTTAACAAAACAAACGATTTATTTCAACGTTGTGATTGGGGGTAATTATAGTTTTACTCAATTTGGCAGCCAGGAATATTATTCAGTAAATAACCTGTGAAATACCTGTAGCATGACCTGTAACGTGCAGCAAGTTTTGGAAACAGAAGGTAGGGTTTCTTAAAGAAATCGCTATAGCGCGCTAATACTGTTAAAGCGCCACCCTTTTTGGGTTAAAACCTTATAAAATAGATTGCATTTTATTTTTTTCACTTTTACGTCCTAAGTTGTACTGAATATTAGTTGCACTTTTATATAGGTAAGGAAACAAATTAAAAATGTTTTAATTAACTCTTGAGGAAGCTCTATTTGCTTCCATATCTCATCAAAACGGCCTTAAATCAAAAATCGCTGATAAGCGCGCCAAACCAAATTTCATAGAGAAAATTTTGGAACAAAAATCGGAGATAAAATTTTTTCTCAAAACCTGTTATAAGGAACACATGTGCAAACGTACTGAATAAGGGGCCGAATAACGGGCGCTCTAATCCAAAAAATAACAAAGTACAGGTATAAGTGCTACAATCATGAAAGTCGGATATCTTTGAATTTTTTTAACGAATTACAACCTTTTCGGATTATACCTTTTCAAAATCAAATTAAAGACCCTTAACGGCTGTAATTTCCCTCAAAAAATGACCAAAGATCGTGTTTTATGAATCAAACGCAAGAAAAAAAATCGGAGTAAGTATTACGTACATGTCTTTATGTTCGTTTGCGGTCATCAGTTTCCTTTTTGAATTTTTGTGAAAATACACCTTTTCGAAAAATAGTTTTTTGGAGAAACTTTTCGGAAAATTGCGGTGCTTTCAGAATATGCCACTACTAAATTTCATTTCAGTTTCAGCTGACCAAAAAAATGAGACGTTTGGCCCTGTTGGCGGCGCTGACTTCAGCGGACGTCGAGTTAGTCTATAAGAAGGCTCAGGGAGTAGCCCTCGAATACCGAAGTTACCAGACAAGCACTTGGTGCTGGGGATGTACCATGGGATTCATTTTCCCTGGGTCGTTTTGGTCGGCGATAAACGACCAAGATGATTGGTGCTCATTGGGCGATTTGGTTTCCCATGATCACAATAAGCCGCCGACCGAACCTATTTTAGTCACCGATAAAATTTGGAACAAAAAAGCAGGAGAAATGAAACATACGTACCAACTTGCACAACCAAGGTGGTTTTAAAATTTTGCTTAAGAGGAAACACCACCAAATAACTCTCAAGCACATACATTAAAAGATTGTCCCAATGGGCGTATTTGTAAATATTTTTTGAGGAATCCATAGAAAAAAATTATTTGTAATTTCTGTAAATGCCTGAAAATGAAATAAGTATATTACTACCACAATTAGTACATAGGAAAAAAATGAAAGTTTAATGACGGCGCGCGCGTAAAAGTTAAATGGCGGCGCGTGTCAGTTATATGAAAGTTAATTAACCGCGCGGCATTTTTATGTGAAAGTTATTTGGCGGCGCGTCATTTTGATGTCCATATTTTACAAAATAAATCTTAAAATATTATTTTAATACACATTCAATAATATTAAATAAAATTGTCCTTAATTTTGAAATTTATTTCAGACAGGTCTTGTTCGCGATTAATTATTTTTTTATTATTAATACCCCAAAAATTTTAACTTTTTAACTTTACTTTAAACAGTACAGTTTACGAACAAAAGTTTCAATGTTTTAAGCATTTTAATGATATCTTAGTTTAGGAAGTTTTTTTTCCCTTTTTTTTCCCTTTTTTTTTCCTTGATATGCCGCGCTTTGTTTGCCTTTTTTTTTTGGCTAGAAAAAAATGACTAGAAAATATTTTTTTCTTTCGCTCGAAAATGTTTTTTTTTCTTTCGCTCGAAAATTGTGCGGACTCAGATGGGCATTTACCGTATAAAATGAGTTTTTTAAGGTTATTCCAGCCCAAATCAAGACATAATAACTACTTTTGAAAAATAAAGAAAACTTTTTGGAAAATTAATCGTAAATTGCTGAAACACTGGTCTCAGGACTAAATTTCATGTGAAAAAAAAAGCTAAGAAAAAAAATCGTAACTATTTTTTCTCTAAACAATTTCATAATTCGAGTAGCATACATGTAAAACTGGTTATAAGTTTATCAGACAAATTTTGGAAGACGAAAGTGGCTCTATAAATCTGGTGTATACGATACAGCCTTTTATTCTCGAATTTTGATCATGTTTTTCCAGTTTTCTTAATCATGACTTAATATATTAAAACCACGCGAGCAAATTTAACGCAGTTTGGACCTCAAAAAACGCAGAAGAAAAATTGACCATTTACGAGATGATCCCGCCACCCAGTTACACTTGTCTTGGTTATGTTGCCAAATCTGGTGATACACAGTCAGGGGTTCAAAATGTATCATTTTTACTTAATTTTTGAAATTTAAAAATAAAAAATCAAAAATTCTGCAAAGTAAGGTCCACCGTGGTCCATGGTGCACCCTTTTTGGGAAACTTTTTTCTCAAGGGGCAAAACAAATAGTGCTGTTAAAAATTGATTTCATTCAAAAACGCCAGTGAAAAAATACTGAAAACTATAAAAAAAAAGAACATGAAATGACTTTTTGAACCCAAATTAGCCGGAAGGAAAAGATTATTGTTGCGTACATAACAACTTTTTTACCAAGGGCCGATCTGTTTACTCCTGGAATGATAAAAAGTCGTCTGAGGATAAAGACATTAGTTTTCACGTAATTCTACGTGACGGGGATGGAATAGACGGCGGTTTATTTTTTCCCTATTTTGGCTACGATGACCCACCGAGCTCAACTCCCGCGAATCTTTTAGGAGCAACAACACCGACAAATTGGGCAAAACTTGGAGAGTCTCATCTTGTTGACTGGCAACAAGATCATGACGTTGAAAAGGAAAAAATTGCAAAATGTATATTCTAGTCAATTTGAAGTTCACATAATAGTGACCAAGCAAAATCAGCTTGGAAATGCCCCCCCCCCCCTCCCCCACATTCTTTGATTTTGTTGCGAGATCGTGATTATTTTGGGAGCGTTTCACTTCGGACAAGCTTCACTTGGGCCGAAAGTGTTACTTGGGCCATAGGGTGGTCCGTCAGCAATCACCGGCGCTTTCGACCCAAGTGAGGCATTACCCAATAAAACATAGAAATTCGGCCCGAGCGAAGCCCCATTGAAAACACAAAACCCCTTGAGCCATAAAGTAATTACGTAGCATGAATCAGTTTTGTAATTAAATTGCAGGATATTCAATTGTATCCAAATATATATACGCGTCTAGATAAATGGAATAATAAAGCAGAGAAAGCGGGCGTTACTATAGCTGGCGGAGATATTTCAATACGGCGAGTTAGTCAGGGATCGAATTTTTTGGTGACTTATATTCGCTCAGCGCACTCGCGAACCAAAAACGGCTTAGCATCTATATTACCTCACCCTGTATAATTATGCATAATTTTACTTTCCCATTTTTGTTCTTGGAATATACTGTATTAAACAGTTTGTTCTTTTAATTGCTCTACATCCACGTGGTGTCCCAAACCACACAAAAATACTGCCAATGCCTTTCATGTATGTAACTGCACATGTTTTTAAATGGATTGGGACACCGGCACCGTGAATTGAGCTGGAAGAGAAATTTAAAGAACAAATTGTATTATAAGGTATAATTTAAATGTATTATAAGGTATAATTTAAACCATAATAACGCTATTAGCTAATATTTAATAAATAAAGATGTCAAAAGTTAAACATTTTTTCGATCCCTGGACTTAGTGACGATGACCTAAAAACTGAGCATTATCGTGTGGGAGACGTTGTTCAGATGCATAATTCAGATTCACAAAATGGATATCAAATAACTTCTAAATTGCAAGGAATATTCGTCCAACCGGACAGTTTTGTCAAAGTAATGGATAACGATCAACATCTGGGAAAGTTTCAACTTAGTATATGGCAAGCACAGTGTCCTTATACACACAAAGTTTGGTACATACAGTAAAATGATTTTAAAACATTACGGGTTCTGGGGTTTTCAACAGGTCAACGCTAATAATAAAAATAAACCAAAATAAAAAATTCATAACAGTAGATAAAGCAAACTAAAGGGGCCCACGAAACCGGGCTACATACCTAGAATGCGATTACTCTACGGGGTATCCAACCCCAACTTCTACGTTTTTGTCGCTATTTTAGGCTTACAAAACGTATCAGTTGAGGTTGGACACTCCGTATTTGATTACCAAATTGGCCCGCAAAGCGGGGCTAAATAGGATCCGATTATTATATTGGGTTATCGAATGGGCCCGCGACATACGTTACGATTACCTTATTTAGGATCCCAATTTGGGGTATACAATGAGCCCGTTTTTTACGCTTCGAATTCAAAAGCGAAATTGACAGTAATCTTTGCTTTATTGATACGAATTATTTAACTTTGTTTAAAAATTGTATGACTAGCATGCCGCTTTTTTATTAAATTGAAGAAAAAACTGTTAGTACCGTACTTAAAGCGATCGGTTCGGTGGCAATTACATATTATGGAGGGGATCATAAACCGGCCAAAGACTCTGTAACTTGCATCAAACAGAAATCAGACTCTGGAGAATATTATCTTCAGGAGGGTAAAGAAAGTGACTGGAAGCTAGTATGGAAAATTGATAAAGATACACTAGGTGAGAAAAAGGGTTTTATAGGCTTAGCAAACATTGCACAACACGATTATTCAATTTGGAGGGCGGAACCACCTCATGGGCAAGAATTGATGGGCGTTTCAGCCAGAGTTGCAAAAAATGCTAAAAGACAAGTTATTTGAATAATTTTATCACAGATTGGTGCTGAATAAAGCCCAAGTACGTACAGGGTGAGGTAATATAGATACTAAGCCGTTTTTGGTGACTTATATTCGCTCAGCGAACTCGCGAACCAAAAACGACTTAGCATCTATTATAGATGATCTATATTACATCACCCTGTATAAGGGTCGTTGTTCACAAATCGTTAACCAGTCCTTAATTTGACGCACGCTCTTCATTTAACAACATTCCTAAAAGTTAACAAAAATCATGGGAGTAAACACCTTGTCCGGATCGTTTTGTTATCTTCCGTAAACAAGTGTTGTACGTGGTCGACGAATAAGGGTCGGTTTGTTTATTTGGAACTTATTTGCGCTATTTTTGCAACCCTGGTTTCAGCCATTGGCGCTAGTAACTCACATAATCCACCAAAAAGCAATCCTTGGTTTCTAAAAAAAAGTGCGGTGGAGTATCGAGACAAGCCACGGGTCGAGTCTAGACAAATTATAAAAATTGTCTATTCGGAGGCGGAAGAGTATGATGTCGAGGCAGACGCGCAAAGAGCCGGATCCCTTACTTATGACAACAAAGCTATGTGGCTAGAGTCAGAAGTAACTATGAGCGGTGAGGGGCGTTACCAAATGAACATATTTAGAAATTTTTTTTTATGAAACAATTAAGGACCAGTCAATCAAGGCCGCCGCGGCATCTCGCAAAAAAAAACTTTTGCGTTTTCCGCAAAACGGAAAATTTTCGGTTTCACCCCAACAGGGCTATATGGCACTACTCGTTGGAACCAAGTGGATCAGGCCTTGTCTAATTATTCCAACAACCCTATAAAACCAAAATAATCAGCTGTATAATAAATTTTCATGGGAATTATTAGACACGCTCAATTTTGTGTCAATTTTGTTTAATGGCATAAGATATTTAAAACGATAACCGGATGACAATTTCCGGTCAACCGGGTATTAAGTTTGGCAAGAAACTGTCATCAGCGGATCGAGCGTATGCAAAGACCATGTCGGAGATAAACCTTAGACGAGTTGAAATCGCCGTTCGTGTAGGTTTACAAAAAAAGAATGACAACATAAAAAAGCTCATGTTCGGTATCAAATATCAAACAATGCAATTGGCCCAACGTGCACACATCCCTCAGCGCTGCTTGAGGCCAATCAGAACAACCAAAAATAAATCTCTCGAGCAACAACACAAACAAAAAACCTACTCTATTGTTTATAATTCCAGTCATTTATTTTTTCAACCTACACGAACAGCGATTTCAAGTCGTCAAGGCATTATATCTTATCGTTTTTTGACAATGCCGCGGCGTTTAAGTGTATGAAAATAAATTCATACAATTTCCTGCTAGAATTATTTTGATAAATTTACGCCATGTTTATTAAAAATAAGAGCATATTCAATATGTAACACCAATTAAAGTACACGGAATCAGAAACTTTCACTCATGAGTTTACAAATTCCCACACGAACGGACGGGATTTCACAGTTGGGGCTGAAGTGAAGTTTGAGAAAAAAGTAGGAGGAGAACTTTTTTCGTTAGGGTTGACAAACGAAGTAGTATCGTGAGTTAACGATGAAATCGAACAAGTTGTAAAAATTGTTGATTTTGCGATTCAAGTCGATTATAACAAAAATAAATTATCATATGTTGCGAACGTTAATTCGATATATCCATCACCTAACTAGTTATCTTACTACCAGTTATCTTAACAAAATTGAGTTATCTTAACACTTTATGGGCCAAAACGTATCCCGATTTCCAATTATTTTATCAAATGACTCACCCGATTATCTTAACAAAATTCAATTATCTTAACCCAGTTAACAAAATAAAATTGATTAGGTTTTAAAAACAGTGCCGTATGGCCCTGACCGGGACGCAGAAATTACTAAATAATTTCCTACAATTTTCAGTTAGAATTATTTGTATTAATTTACGCCAGATTTATTTCAAATAACAGCAAATTCAATATGTAACGCCGATTAAAGTACACGGAATCAGAAACTTTCACCCATGAGTTTACAAATTCCCACACGAATGGACGGGATTTCACAAGTTGGGGCTGAAGTGTCTTTTGAGAAAGAATTTGGAGGAAAAGTATCGCTAGGGTTGATAAACCATTTTGTCACCATTTTGTTCAATTTAATCGTTTAAATTTTTAATCAATATACACCCCTAGTTATCTTAACATTAGTTATCCTAACAAAATTTGGTTATCTTAACAGTGTTAAGTTAACACTCTTTGAATCAAAATGTATCGCGATTTCCGATTATCTTACCAAATGTTCAATTATCTTAACAGATTTTTGGCCAAAAGTTGTTAAGATAACTGGTTAGGCGGGTTACCTTAATCAAAGTATTGTTTATTTTTCTCGAACATTAACAATTAAAGTTTGACAACCTTACCTATTGCCTGCGACAGCAACATTTTCGGTGACTGGTAAAGTGGAAACATCATGGAAAAATTCAGAAACCAAGTCGTGGTCAAACGTCAAATCGGATTCAACAGAGAGTAAATTTACAGCAACGGGTTCGACATAATTTTTACCAAATTTTTAATTTCGTCTCTTTTGTAGCAAAATCCAGGGGCTGTTACAATCTACAGAAAAGAAAGAAATAGCTATCATATCTTTGTAATACAGGGATCGCCAAATAAAGGTTGTCGTCGTGTCTTGAAAACCGGCCCTTATTTGGGCAACCCAGGAATTTTATTGCGGTTAATCTATCATAATATTTTTCAACAAAATTGATGGAACCAAGTTGTAACCAATAACATGTTATAAAATTATGTTAAAAAATTTTTGGAGCAATAATATTTTTTCCAACGAAGGCAACCCGTATTTGTCCTAGCCGATATTTGACATATTTTAGACCCTTATTTGAGGGTTTCTTTATTTTGAAACCTGTAGATTGCGACACCGCGTGGATTTTGTTACAACATTATCAATATTTAGGTTTTTATGCTAATTTCACCTTTGTCCTTACTTCCCACTGCAGTCCTTACATCCAATACGAACGTTTTCGATTCTCGAAAATAGGGTCCGTATTGGGGTAAATTGTGATAAAGTGTCCATTTTTCGACTGTGTTTGTGATTTTTTTTCCAAAAAACGTCCGTATTGGAAAAAAATCGTTCGTATAGAGTGCCTCCGTATTGAGAGTAAGGACTGTATCGGTATATATCCGAAAAAATTGATAATTAGCCGAAAAAAGTTTTTAGCAACGTCGAACCCAATTTTTAGCGGGATCAACGAGGACAATACCTCCTTTAGCAACAAGCGTAAGTGACGTTATGTTAAGGGTGTACGTGACCGAAATTCCCTTCACTGCTACATTTCGTGACATATACGAGGGTGGTATGGTTGCAGCGAATACATACGAGGAAAAAGGAACTTTTAGGAATGTTAAAAAAGCTAATTTTTACCTGACCGACCATGACCCACAGCTTAACCCTACTTGGGGTGAGTGGGCGAATTATGAGTGGTCGGAATGTACAAAAACTTGTGGCTATACTGGTGAAAGAACAAAAACAAGGGAGTGTTTTGGCGCGTTCAAACATATAACATGTGGACATGAAAGTGATGCAGTAAAAACTGAAGAATGTGTCGGATTGCCTAAATGCGGTATGTACTTCATTTAAGGATGCTAGAGGCCTTTTGTTCACAAAATGTTCCCACAAAAGTTTTTAGGTCGATTTTTTACCCACTATAATTGTTGATTTCGATTCTCGACGGCCGCTTGAACTTGAACATTTATTTATGGCATTTGTTTATGGCATTGAACTACAAGCTCAATCAATTTGTTTTTGTTACAGACTATGCAAATGATAACGCCTTTTCCACGTAGATTGATTTTGTTACGATAAAAAACGTTATGTTTAAAAAATAACGGAGAGGGGTTCCTATCAAGCGTGTGGTTTAACGGTTAAAACACGACCCCTTTTAAGCAAACAAAGGATTACGCGAGTTTATTATTTGAAATTTACGTAATTATGATTTTTTGCGTAAAATATTTGATTTTATTAATTTAAGGATTAGATGAGTTAAATACAGTTTAACATTTATTATGTCGATAAACGGACCAAAAGCTCATAAAAAATTTTTATTAAAAATTGTCAATGAGAAGCAACATTACAATCAGCGACTCTTATTTGAAGCCATAATATGTTAACCGTAGAAAGCGACCCTTATTTGTCACTACTGAGATTTATTTAGCACAAGCGATCCTTATTCAGCAGGCCCTTATTCAACACCCCCCCTATAATCAGTTTTTTTAAGAAATATTTCTGCCCGGCCAATGGACCAGTTGGAGTGCATGTTCCACAACATGTGGAACAGCCAATCAGCTTCGAGAACGGCAATGCATCTCGTACGATGAGATGTGGGCTCCAACTCCTACTCGACCAGACAACTGTTCCGGTAATATGTTGGAGGTTAAAAAATGCAGTCCATACATTTGTCCCGATAACCGATGTAAAAGAAGTCCATCCATTTTTAGTCCCGGAGAGTTTTATTGGCAAGAGGATCAGAACACGAAAATTTACGCTCCAAAGCTAGGGTGTCCGCGGTTTGAGCTAAACTCAATACCCGAAAAAATAAGTTAACTTGAAAATATCAAATTGATATAGAAAAAAAAATAAAGGAACTCCAAGTCCTAGATTTCTACTAGTAGAGAATTTGATTTGTTTTCTAAAAAGTTCGTTTTTGTCTACAGGTTTAGCCTCATGAAAATTGGCTGGCGATGTCTAGAATAGAGCAATTTTGTTCTTTTTTAGGCTATTTTCCCTAAGAGGTATAGTTAGGAATTTATGTTTAATGAATTTCTTACTCAGTTGAATGAATCAATTGCACATGCTTTTAAAGTGATTTTAAGACCCCAATTTTAACCGCGTACACCCTAACAAAAGCGAGCTATAAATGTCGCGGATTTCGATACGGCCGGCTACATTTACCACATAATCTCGGCAATTGATGGGTCGGCTTTTACAAAGGAACAATGCGCCAGCTCGTGTGCCAAAACCGCCGGCTGCAAGTTGTTTTTCTTTGATTCGGAGAACGTTTGCACACGTTATTTATTTAATATGGCCAAGTTAGGTTGACCAATTTATTTTGTCAAAATGGCCAAATTTATCTACACCGCTTGAGGGTTTATCAGTCCCCCCTTTATCAGGCCCCTTTGCCCGCTCGGGCGCTTATCAGGCCACTTTTTTTCCAAAACTTTTTTGCCTATCCCGCCAACGCACTGAGGGTTTATCAGTTAAAGTTGGGCCAAAAATTTCTGCCAATTCAAAATGAATCGGGTCACTCAAATCAGTTTGGTCAGCCTAAACCAAGGCGTTTAAAGACGTTGAAATGAAAGAAATGCATCAAGTTTGGCCATCGGCGCTTGGTGGCAGTGTTGGGCACATAACCGATGTCTGTGATGACCCTTTTTTCCATGAGATATTAGAGACCGATACACAGCGTACCTTCATTAAGGGATATGATAACGATAGAGAAGGTATTTTACGGTTGATTTCTAATCGTAATACTGCAATGGATTGGATCTTCCCGGGTGATGACGAAGCAACCTTCCGAACAAGTACACTGGTGTACGTCACATATGATATAGATTTGTTTGAAAATGGAGATCCAGAAAAAGAGCTGCCCGAAGGGACCGCCGTTCTCATTCAGACAATAATGACTTATTCAAGAGTTGATATCAATACTAAATTACGAAAACGACGTGATGAAGGCGAAACCACCGATAGCTAGGGTTGCTAAAATAAAAGTGGATTTTTAAGCCTTGGAATAACTTATGGACCATAACCTGTCTACGGAAAATAACGATGGGTTAAAAAGGTGTTAACTTCCATGAATTTAGTTAATTTCCATGAATTTTGTTAACTTTCGAAAATTTTGTTAACTTTCGAGAATTTTGTTCACTTTCGAGAATTTTATTAACTTTAGTAGACAGTGCGATTAAGTTTTTGGGTAAAAATTCCCGCATATAAATACAATTTCTGAAGCTTTTGGGGTCACCTGGAGATATGCGTAGTTTTTGCTACAAAATCCGGGTCAGGCAAAATAAGGAAAAAATGCTAGTCTTGGCGTTAGAGAGCAACAAAAAGGTGCAAAAATGGGGAATCCACGTACGTAGGACATTTCTCTAGTAGAGAGTCTCTACACTACTTGGGCATATTTAATAAAATAATAAGGTATGAAATGACCCATTTCCTGAAACTTCAAAAAATATAAAAACATCGTGACACAAATATTTAGCTTCCACCTGCAATTTTTCAGGTTTCAATTTGGCAACCCTACCAATAGTTGGACCACAAGTCTCATGGCGCGCACGTTGCAAGAATTATTGACCGAAGCAAGCAAAACGGTACCAACGTGGAATTACAGAAGTGAGCCCCTCGAGAAAACCGTCGAATTTATCGGCATAGACGGTAATACTATCGGTTCATGTTCCGGTGGCGTCTGTACCTGTTCTAGCGGATATCAACTTGACGGTACGGTGTGTAAAGATATTGATGAATGCACCAATGCCTCAATTTGCGGAGTTGACGGAGCTGGTATATGTACCAATAAAGCTGGAACGTGGGATTGTACCTGTCAGAATGGCTTCGAGTTGAATACCAGTACAAAAAAATGTATGAAGAAAGATGAGTGTCAGCTCAAGTTAGGGATTGAAAAAAAGTCCAAGTTTGATACTCAAAATCTCATAATAACAAAAATCACGCACTACCTGCTTAACAAGGGTCCCATATGGCATATAATCATAAAATTTGATTAGACCCGTGTTTCAGCGATTTTCGATTAAGCCCGGTCATTTTTGGTCCATTTAAGGCGTTTGGTCCAAATTTGGCCCATTGTCCCCCTGGGAGTTAAAGTAAAAGTTCCGCCTATATGCTTAAAGTAAAACCAAAAAGAATGTTACTTAAAGTGGAACTGTTATTTCAAGCAAGTAGTGCGTAGGTGGGAAAACGACTGTTAACTTAAGCAGGTAGGTGGTGTATAACATTTGTTACAACCTTCGTTATTTTTTTGTTAATCACATTTCTTTGGTAAAATAACGTTTTTTGTCGTTTTTCTATCCCTGATTTAAGTCCCATAACTGTGATCAAACCAGAAACGAAGTGTGTAATAACCTTTCGGGAACATTTGAGTGTTTGTGTCCATATCAGCACCGGCGTGAGGGGTTAGCTCAAACATGTGTTCCGGTCAGTTGGTCAGAATATTTACCGTGGACTGCCTGCTCTAAACCGTGCGGAGTTGGTGAACAAAGAAGTTATCGAAAATGTATTAATGGCGACCCAGGTGTTCACCCGTGTACCGGAGCCGAATATAACACACGGGCATGTAACTTCAACGATTGCCGTAAGTTAACGATTTGCTTGAATTTGATAATCTATCGCAGTGATTTTCAAACGCGAAAAAAATAAATAATGTTACCAGTTTTTGGTAACGTTGTTTGACAGCGCGTCTGGGCCTTATGTGTCATGTCACTGGTCCTTTGTGTATGCGTTTTTGCCGTTAATTGATAAAACCCAAATTTAAAAGAAACGTGAAATCAATTTAATAACGGCCAGTGACTTAAATATTAACTCTTGCAAGCTGTTGGTCAACAAACGGCGCAAAATCGCTCAAAATTGGAGCCGGTTCCAAATGTGCTGGTTTAAGAGACTTCAGTGGTTAATGTCCCGCCTTGGCACATCATTAAATTTTTCTTTAATTTTCGAAAAACTTGTATTTTTTGCATAATTTCAGATATGAGCGCTTTTTCGCGGAATATAAGATCCCATATTCATGACGGGATATGAGATTTGATTCTAAGATTCTCAAGGAATATGAGATTCTAATGTCAGATTCTGAACGGAATATTAGAATTGGATACAATATTCCGTCAAAAATCTCACATTCAAATTTTATTTTCTCGGACAATGTTAACCATATGTATTCGAAACCAATGCATTTATACATCTAAAACAGTCATTTTGTCATATATCATACATCTAAAACACGCTTTTAGCAATGACGCACAAATTTATATTCAAACCAAATAAGACCCGCTCAATTAAGAGTCTTTTTAGCCGAATAAAAGTTCTTTTTCAAGAAAAATATTACAGCTAAACGTTAGGGTGGCTGATTTTATTATTTTTTTTTGTTGGATATGTTTTACTCTTATAATTTTTAACTTCATTAAATTAAATCTTAGAACTCGTTTACACAGGGTACTCCGTTAACCGGCCACTGTTTTCAGAGCTAACGTCTACACGGTGCGCCGTTAATCAGCCAGTTGCCATTAACCGGCCGTTTTTAGTAAATCGTTTTAAATATTTTATTGTTTCTTTAAAATTTGTGTCATATAGCGATATGTAAACTTTTTCAATATTAAATTGAGTCAAACTATATGAAAAAAATGATATGTATTGATTTGTTAAAAAAATCGACTGTAGCATCCGTTGTCAAAACTAGTTCAAATCTTTCCATGCAAGTAATAAAAAACTTTAACAAAAAACCTGTTAACCGTCCAGTTTTTGAAACATGTTAGTGGCGGGTTAAGGTACCCATTGTAATAAAATGTGAAACCTAATGAATTTTTACCTATTTTAATTAACAGCACTAAAATTGTCTAATGCTCGTTTGGTACCAATAAAATTTTTTTTTTTCAAAACACTTCCGAAGAGCTTTTAGCCGCTGTTTTAGCCAAACGAGCGGCCGACAGCGGTTTTCCGGAAACACATACGGTATGTCACATACCGCTNAAAATTGTAGTCAAAAGGTGTGCCCTTTACGACATTTTCTTTTGGTGTGGTCAATGACATACGAAAAGACCCACACGACTCCAAAATCATGATTATTACATTTACTTTCTGAACGGCCGAAAGTTTAATATAAAATAAAAGGTAAAATTGGGCGAAACATGTTTATAGAGGCTGAATTTATGTGTCGACGCATCCTTAAGCCAACGCATAGATATTAGTTTGAGTAAACGCATGTGTCCAACCATGAATATGGCATCATATATTCCGCGTTAAAGCGCTCTTGAAATTATGCTTAAATATGCCATCTTATATTCCGACGGAAATACCAATTCTAATATTCCACACCGGGACGGAATCTCACNTGGATCAGCAATAAGATGCGTATTAGCAATGAGAAGCGACTTTCAGCGTTTCAAAAAATTCAGACTAACGTACTGGCCAAACATTCAATATTCGTCACTTTGGCGGTACTAAATTAATCTGATATGTACGGATATATTACAGATCGGCTAATGTACCAGTGCATCAGAAAATGTTTGAAGTTGTTAATACAAAAAAAAATTAATTGATAGCGTTAGTCATTCAATTTTTATGATGATTTTTCGGCTAGATTTTTTTTTCGAGAAATTGAGCAACATTTACCCCCTTAAACAAAAACCCAAAAAAATTTAATAACGGTCAGTTATTTAAGTATTAACTCCTGCGGGTTGTTTATTCACAAACGTGAATCACGGCCCAAAATCGTTGAAAATTGAAAGAACCGGTAAAAAATGTGCCGGTTTGAGACTTCAATGGTAAATTTTTAGCCTCGGCACACCTTCAATTTTCGAAAAAAAAACGTTGCCTTGTCATTCTAGTCAAATACCGACTTCCGCGACTTTGGACTTTTTGCATACTTTTAACGTTGGCGTTAAAAAATCACATTTTCTGACGGATTTTAAAACTACAAAAATAACTTAAACACACATTTTCAGCACCAATGTATGACGATTGGCAGGAGTGGTCAGACTGTAGCATAACTTGTGGCGGTGACGGTAAACGAACTCGAAAACGAACCGGTTGTGCACCTCAGGAAATGGGTACCGGTTATTGCGATGGTACGGATAGCGAAGAAGAAGTTTGCACAGTTGGTCCGTGATGTAGCGCATTTGAAAGTTATCCTCCAGATGCAACAGATTTCGAATGTCGGGACATTGACGAGTGCGCGGGCGAGTTAAAATATCCCGGTGGTATTTTGATGGAACACAATTGCGATACCAATGCCAAGTGTCACAATTTATACAAATCTGGGTTCAAATGTGAGTGCAATCTGGGGTGGACTGGCAATGGTGAGCTCTGTAGGGACCTCGATGAATGCGCTACAAACCAAGATCAATGCAGCTAGGCTGCTCAAAACTTTTTTTGCTTGCTTGCGCTGATATCTTGAAAAATCCAATATTTTGTTATTTTGTCCGCCTACACACTACGCATTTAAGTTGCCGATTTCGCGAAAAACTTTTTCAACATAACTGCGAAGGGTGTAGTTTAAAGAAAGTGAATCCAATTGATCCAAATTTTAGTTTTAACGGTTAACCGCGGTTTTCCACAATTATTAACAGAAGGTATTTTTAACATCATATCAAAATTGGAAACACAAACTAAAAAAAATGTTTTCTAGGTCACCACGCTTTTTATCCGCGAAATCGCATCTAAAAAAAGTTTTTTCGTGGCGTTTTTTCAGAATTAGTTTGAGCAGCCTATTTTAGCCCAAATGCAAAATGCAGCAATACAGTGGGGTCTTACACATGTCAATGTCACAGCGGTTACAGAGACGTTTCAGGAGACGGGAGAACTTGTAGGGATATCAACGAATGCGAAGAATTCAGTCATTCTTGCGACGTCAATGCATCCTGTAGCAACACACCCGGCTCTCATGACTGTACATGTAATTCCGGCTGGAGAGGCTCTGGAGAAGTCTGCGATGATATTGACGAATGTGCAGAACGTTCCCATGATTGCCACCTTAAATCAGATTGTATCAATACTCCAGGAATGGCTCAAAATTATTGTTGACACCAACGTACCCTACAAATTTATTTCTAGATTCCATTATAAACCTTTTTTGCTGAAAACGTGACTACCCAAAAAAGCGCGTATCGTGTTATTGATCATACTGACTTAACTCTCCTTAGCCGAACTGACTATAAATAGTCAGTTCGACTTTAATCGTGAATAACAGCGAAACGGATAGAGATTTTTAAAAACGTAAAATAGTTTTGATTTTTTGCAGCAAATATACGTTAATTTAAAACGTGTTCGAGTTTATTTTATATTTTAGTTAAGTCGAAATCTCGACATGAAGAGCACCAACTTTGACAAAAAATCTATATTTTTCAACTTTCGTCCGCTTTTTAGAGCTAAACGAACAAATTTTTTTAACGAGAAAATAAAATTTTCAGAAAAAAACGAAACTACATCTTTTGCACGAATTCTAAATCACTTTTGTTTTTTTTAATTTTTGAGAAATTGTAAATAAAAGTATATCCATTTGAACGAAAATTTGGACAAAAATCTGTTTGTTTTGTCTTTAGTTTGCTAGTATAGCGAAACGGACAGTATTTTTTCACAAATGATAACAAAATATAACTACAGTCCCGACCTTCCAATTGTGCAATTTGCGTTTCCGAAAAACGTGCACAATTGGGCAGTCGTGCACAATTGGGCAGTCGGACAAGATGGTCCGCATGATAACTCGATTTAATTTTCGTTTTTTTGTTTAACTGGTTTATCAGACGAGTTTTTAGATTTAATATTCGGATTCAGCTCGCAAAANTATTTAAATATCAATTTGTATGTAATATTATAATATAATTTAAAATTGCATGAATATGTTCAAAATTTACCTCATGCAAGTGAACTAGTCTCATTCTAAAGCGATTCAAGATAACAACACCTAACCAGTTATCTTAACAACTATTTTATTCTATAATTGCAACCCGAAAATATAATTTGCTCCAAAAATACATCGGCTAACGAATGACATTTTCCGCAAATTAAACGTATAATTTGCATTTTCGTATAGTTTGCAATTATATTCGCAATTTGCAAAGGTAACAATTATTTACGTAATTTGAATGTAAATAAACATACAAAAAATTCGGCACTCAAAACAATTTTATGATAATTATCATGAAGTTTTCGCCTACGGGTTAAAATCTCCTTTAGAGATTAAAATTTAGGGAGAAATTTTGAATCGTTTATCAGGCGCATTCGACTGCGAATGTATAACTAGTTATAATGGTAACGGTTGGTGGTGTTCTCGATGTCCGATTAACTCCGACGGAAGCGCTTCGCCATGCTGGACATATGATAATTCTACCGATGTGTGTATTATGGACGAGGGATGTTCCGAACTGCGCTGCAATTCGCTAAATATGGAAGTCGCCTTCAACGAAGACCTTTTCGGCGGAAATGAGGATAAGGGCGCCTCTTGGGGTTCAGAGGCGGTCTCTACGTGGATTGACGAACAACTAACGTGGTATGTCATTGCAAAATTAGGTGAAAAGGGGATGACTCATTCAATTGAAGGCGACTACATTACATTCAAACTTTGGATTGCACTCGACGGAACGGAAAGAAAACGATCAGGTTCAAGGCTTAGCAAAATTTTATAATGACTCTTTGTTTAGCTCTCTAGCGCCAAAAGTGAGAAAAAAAGTATCAGTTAGACACAGCAGGAATTTTGTCGGATAGGCGGCACACGTTTGTTTTTGGCGAACACAGAAAAAGGCGAAACCAGATAAGAACTTCATTTTAATGGACACCAACCCCGCGCCCATTTTTGCGCGCAAGATTTTCTATACAACCAATCTCGCGCGTATTTTAAAAATAATTCAAAAATGCGCGCGAGATTTACCGAGAAACGTTAGGTCAATGAAAACTATAATTGGTCGCCTGGAAAAATTTGTTAAAGCTTTATTAGACACGAAGGGAAAACAAATTGACTTGGGTGCCATGGCAGTTTTCACCACGCCATTTGGGGTTGGCGTATCCTACGAGTGCAAATATCCGCTGAGCGTCACTGTTGAGTCCAAAAATTTCCGTCTTGATCACATCACCAGTTTCGGCAGCCGTGTTGGATATGGTGACTTAACGAGCAGTTTCGAACTCAACTTAAATGGTCAAGAAGACGATCGATTCGTAATGGGTTCCGAAATGGAAGTAAGCATTGAATGGGCCGTTCGTTCCGTTAAAGACCTTACTTTTTACATCACCGACTGCTCGGTTGCTCACGGAGATGTAGGGGTTAAAATCGTGAATAATGCTTGCTATGCCGGTATAACCGGAACAACGCTAATTGATACCGGCGATTCGAATAGAAAGTCATTTAGCTTCACAGGGATGGTTGAAAAGAAACATTGTTTGATTTGAGTGATAAATTCTAGAGATTTTAAACCGAGTTTACTTCGGGTTATGATCGCCCTTTTCATTTGTTTCCAGTCCATAAAATAGTTTTCGATATATCCGTATACAAAGGGTGCCCAGTTATCTTGCAATCTTCGTCTTCAGAAAGTCGTACAATAAGCTTTTTTCGCAAGATAACTGCTCAATGCGTACGCGAAAACGGTGAAAAACCCCGAAAACGAATTATGATATTTAACCACTCTTTATTTTTATTATTTTTTTCAAAATTTTATAATAATTAGTGAATCAAATAGAATAACAAAATAAAGAAAAAAAATCAGTCAAGATGTATTCAGAGAAAAATAGTAACTTATATTTAATCAGAATATTTTTTTCGCACGAAAACTGCTCAGTGCGTGGGCGGAAGACGCGAAAATAAATTTTTATGAAAAGTCGCAAGATAAGCGTACGAGCGGCAATTTTTGCAAGATAACTGTTCGCAAGATAACTGCGCACCCTGTGTATCAGAAATATTGTGAAAGTGACAAGAAGTGAACTTTTGTCTATCACATCACTAGAAATTTTATTGTTTACGCTTTTATGGAAGTAAAATTGGGGATATACTTTTAAACCATGATAAAGTATTTAAAGGTCAAGGCGAAGACGCCACAGAGCAAACAATCACGTGCGCTTTGAAAATGTGTTACGTTGGTCGATGCAACACGCCTACGCACAATAATCAGTGCCCCAACAGTCCTGCTGACAAGCCATACAAATACTCGATTAGTGGCAGATAAAATCAACAAACTATGAAATGAAGAAATAAAAGAAAAGGTCTCCGTAACCGTTTTCAACAAATTTCTTAAAACTGTATACGTTTTTTGCTGCAGGAAAGTTAACAGCGAGCAACAAATTGTGTTAATAAATAAACTCTGTTATCCACCAGCCCGGATTTATTTAAAATCAAGCCGCAAAAATAAGTACACCACCTGTGCTTTTATCTGGTCACCCGTATTTTGCACTTTTCCGACATCTTGCGAATTTTTTGACCTCTGTTATCCTGCAAATTTTGCAAAAGTAACAATTTAACGGTGCAGGGGGTGTACTACTACTGTATATACTTATTGGATTTCATAAGACCGAGCTATAATATGACGGGGCGTTAATAATGCCTCAACCAATTTATCAGAACGAGCATAACGTCATGTCAGCAAAAACAAACGATTTTTTATGATTAATGATTGTAAAACATCTAATTTTTATTTTCATCTCGGATTCAAATATTAATCATGTTGAACATTTAATTCGAACATTTGATGATTATTTTGTTGGGCACGTGATTGAAATACGTACAGTAGCTAGTAGCAG
>SCLG01000136.1:407348-433915 GCA_004367875.1 Oikopleura albicans
AAGGCATGGCAGCAAAAACAAACGAGTTTTTATGATTAATGATTGTAAAACATCTAATTTTTATTTTCATCTCGGATTCAAATATTAATCATGTTGAACATATAATTCGAACATTTGATGATTATTTTGTTAGGCACGTGATTATTGAAATACGTACAGTGGGTAGTAGCAGGGTTCGGCAAAAATAGTTTGGCTTGGCTTTGATGGCTCAAATTTATTGGCTTCATCAAGCTATTAGGTTATTGGCTTAAAGCCAAACCAAACTAATTTTGTATAACATTTAAGCCAAGGTTAGTCAAGCAAGCAAATTTTTGCTCAAGCCTAGTGAAATATTCGAACTTAAGCTAACCCAGGTAGGACAACGTGTTCAAGACCAGTAGTCTACGTTCGAAAAAAAAAGTTCCGAAAACTTCGAAATTCTACCGGTTAAGTGAAAATCGGCCGAGTGTTTCTAGATTGTTTGTAAATTTCTATATTGAGAGAGCGGGCGACACAGGTAAGAGACACCCTGACAAATTAATCGAAAAAATCCACAAACAATCTAGAAACGCTCGGCCGATTTTTCCTGAAACTCAACCTGTAGCCACTAAAAATGTGGTCTAAATTTTCGTCCAAATGGGTGAATCTCCAAGTTTTTAGATAAAAACCAGAGTCGTATAAGTACCACAAGGAAATAGAACGAGGACTGTAGAATAATGGGGAAATCAAAATGAACAACATTTACGTTGTAAAAAAAGTTTCAGTATGTCCTTCATAAAGTGTACCAATTTAGCAGTCTAATTTAGCAGTCTAAACTTGGCCGACTTAATTAATGATACAAAGTGTCTTTTTTAATAGTGCTGTTTTTGAAAAAAAAAGTTGAAGAGCAAATAAAACAACTGTGATGCTTACCATCATTTAATATTATTCAAATTACCGCGGCCGAACTCTTTACGATTTTTGCTATAAAAATAAAAGTCGTCCGTACTCAATGTCAATGGGAAAATGTAACGACCTACCAATTAACCGCGTTCGAAGACAAGATATATGTTGAAAATTTACGCTCGTTTGGTAATGGCAATTACGCATTTGCGTGCAGAATACAGGATTTTTGTTCGAAATATGGGAGCGGTGAGTTGGGAAAGGGTCGAAATCTAGCCGGCTAGCTCAATTAAGTATTCCTAAGTTGAAAAAAAATAAGAAATGGACAGGTCAAATTTTCGAAAAAAAACTGTTTTGGCCAAAATGTTCGTCTTGAAAAGTTAGCTCGTTGAACGTGACTCGTTGAACTTGACCTTGATTTTCCAAAAATATTAAAGCTAACTTTTCAAGACAAACATTTTGGCCAAAACAGTTTTTTTTCGAAAATTCGACCTGTCCATTTCTTATTTTTTTTTCAACTAAGTCAAAAAAATCTGTATACAGGGTGCGCCTTTAACAGGCATGCCGTTAACAGGCAGCTTAAAAAAATCAGGCTACCTGTTAGTGGCGCACCCTGTGTATATCCACTACCTGAAAATTCTGAAAAAAAAACACTCCCCACATAAGGTTACTGAAATAAGGTACATTTATTTCGGTCGAAACTACACCAATGTCCAACAGAGTACAAAAAACATCATTTTTATGTATTTTTATTCAGTAAACACAATAAGTTACGTTTTGGGCTCTCGATACGTCCATACAAAAATATAACTACCCAAGGAAGACGTTCTTTTTGAGATTTTTTATGTTATTTGGGCGATATCCCAGAAGGGCATATTTTGTGGCCTTTCCGAGGAAATAGCCGTTTTGTTCGATAAATCGTTTCTCGAAAAGCTTTATCTCTTGATAAAGTGAATCACACGGTGCTTGAAAGGAAAATTGAACGAATACTTGCAAAAATGCAGGAAAGAGTCTTTATTATAAAGTTCGAAAGTAACTTCCATATTTTTGCAGCAATTTAGTGTCCAGAAGGAAGTTTGAGGTCCACAGAATTGATTGAAACGCTTTTGGAGGTTTTCGTGTGAACAAATAGACTTTATCATCTCGCATCATTAAACCCGCAAAGATATTAGCGCAAGAAGTTCATGATGGAATTGTTGACGACAAATTTGTTGAACATTAAAGACCTTCGTCTTCTCGAATAACAATTAACTCGCGGGGGAAGTGTGTGCATATGCTCACGACTTGGTTTTTCGTCGATTTAAGGCAGAAGGAGATCCCGTATGGCAGAATTGGTATTGCTGACCCCCTCAACTTTTCGAAAAAATTCCATTGGCGGTATTTTTTATTTGCGTAGGTTGGTTATTTCAAACAGCTTTCTAGGGGCCCTGGTGGCCCTAATCAATTTCTTAATAGTCAGGTCGACGAAGTTTGACGAGCTCTACAACTTGGCTTTACCAGTTTTACCAGAATTATTGCAAATTATTGTGAATTTTTAAGTGTGTGCATACGTGCACACACATTCCCTCTACGGATTATCAAAAAGTCCTTCCCCCTGAGAGTTAACAGCAAAAAATGTTGAATTTAGGAGAAGAACGTTCTTAAAATAAATGTATTTTCCAAAAATATTTTTTTCCAAAAAATTGTAAAATGACGCTAAAAATAATCCTGTCACAATTTTTAACTATTAGTCTGACAGATTCTGTGATTTGTTTTTTATGGAAAACATATTTATGTCAAATTATCATAGAATATTACCACAAAGACAAGTTTGCTTATCGTATAAAAAACTCAGTTTATGACGATTTTTAAACATATACAAGAACGGGTAAATAACACGAATAAAAATTGCTGATTTTCATTTGGTACGGTAATAAAAGAACCGTTGTTTTATCGTCTAAGCAAAGTGGTGCCCGAGAACTAAGATGAAGATCATCGACAGCTAAAATAAAAAGACTACGTTTTGAATATTACTCTTCAGTCGTATTCAAAAATCGGCCACAAAATCAACCATGCCAAAAATTTGCGTTCAATCACCAGAAGTTGTCTCACAGGGCGAGTAAGAGAAATAACTACCGTTAGAGATTCTAGAGTTTAACTCCCAGGGGTCCATTAGTCTAATTTGTACTAGACGCCCTAATTGGACCAAAAATTATAGTATACCGGGCGGAATCGAAATTAGCTGAAACACGGGTCTAGTTAAATTTAATGAGAAAAAATAAAACAAAACAAAAAACGAAACTGATATTTTTCCCTAAACATGTTCACAATGACGTTTAGTCCAAATTCCTGATTGTATGGGACCCTTGAGAGTTAATAATTATTTACTTCTATAAGATCCCTCGGTTCATGTAAAGCATTTTGGATAGAATAATAATAAAGACATTTTTTGATTTCTCTCGGAAAAACAGTCCTTAACATGCTTATAATAAGCATTAATTATAATAAGCATTAATTATAATAAGCATTAATTTACAGTCTTAACACCCCTTATTGGTTTAGCTTAACAAATATGACTAAAAGTCGAAAACAGGATTTTTGAAGCAATTTATACAAATAAAGTTTTAGGACCGTTCAGAGTTTACGTTAAGGACGATAATTTTCACTGCAAAAATCTTTTGAATGAAATACGTAAGAAACACAAAACTAAGGATATAGGGTTAGATAATATAGATGCTAAACCGTTTTTGGTTCGCCAGTGCGCCGAGCGAATATAAGTCACCAAAAAACGGCTTAGCATCTATATTACCTCACCCTGTATATTGAGCAGCTCAAAAAGCGAAAAAGTAAATAAATTTTGAAGTTTGTCTTTCGTAAAATATTCATCTGTAAGAAATTCTAACTTTAGGAATGAAAAATCCGTTGTTTGTGTTTAATTGTGACTCTAAAAAAAGTCAATGAAGATATTTTTGACTTTATCGGAAATTAGTGTTCAATTTAATGTCCATTGATAGTGTTCAACTACTGGTTTAGTCTCATGAAAATCGGCTGCGCGTTTCTAGTATACCGTTCCGGCATATTTTAAAATGATATTGACCAATAAGAGCACCCCATTGCAAAAAAAAAGAAGAAAACTGCTCTATTCTAGAAACGCGCAGCCGAATTTCATGAGACCAAACCTGTAGTCTGCATATATAGGGTCTTAATTGTCATAGTTGAAATAATTAGAAAAAAAAATAATTAGTAAAAATAGTTAGTAAAAAAATATTTCATTAAGAATCAAAATCCACGCCCGGGTTAATGTAACCACCAAGGCAAAATTGGATGAGATCACCGTTGCCGGTTCATGCCAGTGCGAAGATGTTCCACCACCAGTGATTGACGTTGTTGTTCTTGTTGATGGTTCCGACTCATACAACAACAAGGGTTAGTTATTTTACTTGGTTGTTTTCAGTTCGCTACAACGCGCCAAAATTTACTTCTATTTTAAGCACTAAAAATGCAAATTTTTTGCCGCAAATGTGTTTGATTGGGAAAACGAATAATATTGACAAAACAATCTTGAAACCAGAGCACCGATTCTTGGCCCTTAATTGAGAAAAAATGTGCAATGCTAGCCCCCACTTTGAGAATGTTTGTTTAGTTTTTCGGAAAATTTTACTCATAACGCATTTTTGGGGTCCCTAATGCTTTATACACTGATTGAATATGTTGTTTTAACATTCATTTGTTTGTAAGAACAAACTAAAATCAAATAAAAGTGCAAAAAAAAATTAGCTAAAATTAAAGAAAACTGCCGGTTAACGGAAACCTGCTTAGGTATTTTTCCTGGAAAATTTTCAAGCCAAAAACTATCGGTTAATGGCAAATAGAATGGTTAGCGGGGTACTAGTCCGACTTTTCTACAAAAATTTTAAATAACCGGCAGTAATAAAAATTAAAATCGTAGAGTTAAGACAAAAATGTATTATGGTTGCATAAATTTTGACTAATAAATCTTTTTCAACGGAAATTGATGAATTTTATCGATATTATCAGATTATCAGGTGACGTCAAATGAGTTTGTGTTGGTTGAATGAAAAACACATATTGTTTTATTTTTACATTTTTCGATACAAACTCCATTATGTTAAACAATTTTTAAGTTTGATAGTGTTAACAAAACGAATTATCTGGTGCAGTTTACGTTACCCGAACAGCCATTGTATTTCACCCATACACATAAAATTTCAATTTAATTTTGACATAGATTTTTTAACAGTCATGCGCATATTGGGTAGCTAGCTAGTCATTTTCACTGTATTTCTAAATAAAAAGAGAACGGCTTGTGATAACAAAAAAACGGACAACGGATTTGAAATTAAAATTTGAAATCAAAATTTTTTTTACGTTTTTATATGGGAGAAAATTATTTTTTTTAGAAAATTGTATTTACGTTTGGGTCCGTGGAGGACGAGGGTTAAGGTTGAAAATCACCCTCAGTAAGAGAAGAAAAACAGGGCTTCAAAATGAAATAATAATCAAAAAAATCCATTCATTGTTTGGCGCGTTAGAGAAAATTGGGTAGCTAGCTACCCCAGATGCGCATGACTGTTATAGTAAACTTGATGCGCATGATTGTTAAACAAACATTTGTATTATTATGATACATTTAGTTTCAATTGGCGGCAAGATTGAGGAAGGCGATGCCTTTGAAGAGACCAACGGTTTCATCGAGACCGAGCTCGTTCCAGGCCTCGCCTCAGCTCTTGGTGGTCGCGCCACTTTCACCCTAGTCCAATTCTCGGGTATCAAGCAGCTCGAGAAGGACTACAAGCCAGGCAGCGATGGATCGGCTGGCTCCGGACTCTCTCACTACGTTATTGAACAGGCCCCTACCCCATTGGCCGACGGTATGTCGACCCGAGAATTCAACTTCCGTGAGCGTGTCGAAGGTCTTGATGGCAACGGACAGCTCTTCCTCGCCCTCCAAGACATGAACTTGGATGGTTTCATCTCACGACTTGATAAGGCATGCAAGGCCGAAAAGGACCAAAACCGACAACGTATTCTCATCGTCTTCTCCGATGAGGAATGGGATGTGAAGAAACTGGTTAATGCTTTCGGATCAGGAGTCACCGATGGAAAGACCGTAAGTATACGAAGTCATTTTCCCTCGTCATAATTTTCGCTTTTCTTAATTTTTTTAACGAAAACACCATACATTTTCATCATTTTTTTTCTAAAACTACTTCTAATACACCAGGTGCGCCGTTACAAAATCAAATCAAAAAAAAGTGTAACATAACGGAAAATTATAACATAACGGCGCAGTGCGTAGGTAATTTCGCTGGCAAACGCCGAAAAAACAAAAATTGTAACATAACAGAACGATTGGGAAAATATTGCGCAATACATGTTTTTTTTTTGTATAAATTGTAACATAACGGCGTAGTTCGTAGGCAAAAACACCAGAAATTTTTTTGCTAAAAAATTGTAACATAACGGGACGAACGGGAAAAATTGTAACATAACGGGNTATTGAACAGGCCCCTACCCCATTGGCCGACGGTATGTCGACCCGAGAATTCAACTTCCGTGAGCGTGTCGAAGGTCTTGATGGCAACGGACAGCTCTTCCTCGCCCTCCAAGACATGAACTTGGATGGTTTCATCTCACGACTTGATAAGGCATGCAAGGCCGAAAAGGACCAAAACCGACAACGTATTCTCATCGTCTTCTCCGATGAGGAATGGGATGTGAAGAAACTGGTTAATGCTTTCGGATCAGGAGTCACCGATGGCAAGACCGTAAGTATACGAAGTCATTTTCCCTCGTCATAATTTTCGCTTTTCTTAATTTTTTTAACGAAAACACCATACATTTTCATCATTTTTTTTTCTAAACCTACATCTAATACACCAGGTGCGCCGTTACAAAACCAAATCAAAAAAAAAGTGTAACATAACGGAAAGTTGTAACATAACGGCGCAGTGCGTAGGCAATTTCGCTGGTAAACGCCGAAAAAACAAAAATTGTAACATAACAGAACGATGGGGAAAATATTGCGCAATACGTGTTTTTTTTTTGTACAAATTGTAACATAACGGCGTAGTTCGTAGGCAAAAACACCATAATTTTTTTGCTAAAAATTGTAACATAACGGGACGAACGAGAAAAATTGTAACATAACGGGGTGAAACATAACGGCGCACCTGGTGTATATAATTAAAACCCCAGTTTTCACACTTTATACACAATTAGCCTTTTTGTCATTCAACACTTTATGCCGTTTTACACCGTACTAAGCATTTTTTACAGAAAATTTTACTTCATTTTTTGTGTGTTGGATTGCATATTTTCGCAAAATGTCCATTTTTAGGATCTTTTCTGGATTTTTGCTTTTTTGCAAGATCTACATTATGCATATAAAACAGGGAAAAATTGGATATTTTGAATATGATGACTAAAACTTTCCCTGTTAATATTACGACTTATTTATTCCGGAAAAGTCCTGATGCCGGTAAAAAAATAGACACAGGTGAAACAAGACAACAACAAAAAACGAAAATCGTAAAAAAAGCGGAGATCGTTAATTGAGTCATTATGTTATTTTATTCAGGTCTGCGCCAAGAACGCCGAAAACTACGAGACCTTTGCCGTCATCGTCCGACCTAACCGTGACGCCGATCAAAACGAGGACTTTATCATCGGAAACCTCTGTGCCGATCGTCGCAGCAACTACAAGAAGGTTTACACCGACAGTTTCGACAAAGAAATCACAAAAGCAATGCGCGAAATTATCGACGATTTGAAACGACGACGATAGACTGCTCGACGTCTTTTTTTTCACGCCCACTTTTCAACACCCCCCATTTCGCTGAAAAAAAAAATAAAAACCGACAAAAACTGTGTTCTGTAAAAATAACCCTTCTGGCAACACGTAATCAAATAAACATATTTAAGATAGGTCGGCATAAGTTCGACGCGAAATAATTGGGGTTGCTAACATTCATTAAAACCGACGGTACTCGGAGAGACCAAATTCCGGAAAATTTTCAAAAAAGTTACCGGGACGTGCTTTTCTATTAAAAAAATTCAAGTCAAATTCTGTTACATAATATTTTTGATATGGATAACTACACCGGGTGCGCAGTTATCGGGCGGGTTCGTGCTGTTATCGGGCGGTTTTTTTTTCATATTTTCGAATATATACCAAATTGGTATACATTATGTGGTATATGGCCAAATTTCCCGCTCGTGCTGTTATCGGGCGGTTTTTTTTTGCAAATTTTACCTTATTCCGCTTCCGCCCTGAGCAGTTATCTGGCGCCCGATTAAAGTTTTTTGTTGCGAAACCCGCCCGATAACTGCGCACCCAGTGTATAATATTAAAACTGAGACGAAAGTCTAATTCCCGGACAAAATGGACTTTGAGTGAAAATCCCCAAAACAGCAAGTGTCAAATTGGCCAGTTTTGGGTTACCTTTAAAATATTAAAAGCTAACTTTTCGAGGCGAACATTTTGGCCAAAACAGTTTTTTTTCGAAAATTTGACCTGTCCATTGCTTATTTTTTTTCTTTTATAATATAAAAGACAATTTATATTGTGGCTTGTTTATTCAGTTTACTAAATTTATCTTATTTAATCAAAAATTAAGCCGTCATAAATCAAGCAACAAAGGTTGAGGTGAACCAGAATTAAGTTTTGGCTCAATTTGACTTTTTGTTATCTGTATCGGGCTATGTCTAATAAGGTAAGATAACCCAGTTTACCATTTGTCGGTGCTGAGACTGGCGCGGTTAAGGCACTGTTGATTTATGCAAAAGCGTACCTTATGCGCCCTGAACAGTTAACCCATGCCCTCATAGCGGACCATTTGGTCCATTCTTGGGCAGTTCAACCTTATTTTAAAAATACTGAGTAACTCGGTTTTCTTGAAATTCACACCAATTGCAGATTTTTTAGTGTTCATAAACATAACCCGTCAGGTGGTGAACTTATCTTGATTAAGTATAATTTGTCATCACAAGTTTCATTACAGTTCATCAGTCAGCAAAGAAAAGTTGAGTTAATCTCAATTTAACGATTCGAGAAAAATTACACTCTAAATTAACTCCTGCGGGCTCTCTAAAAACCCCGGTGCGGGTGGTTGATCCGGTCTTGTGGATAGCGTTTTACAGCCAGATTGCGAACAAACCAGTGTCGGTCACACTGTGCGGCAAAAAACATTATTACACTAACCTATAAAAACGCCATTGGTTCGTAACAATTCAAAAAACGCGGACCGGAAAATATTGTTTTGTAACCTCTGNCTCGTGTTGTTATCGGGCACCCTCGTGCTGTTATCGGGCGGTTTTTTGCACATTTAACCTTATTCCGCTTCCGCCCTGAGCAGTTATCGGGCGCCCGATTAAGGTTTTTGTCGCGAAACCCGCCCGATAACTGCGCACTCGGTGTATGATATTAAAACTGAGACGAAAGTCCAATTTCCGGACAAAATGGACTTTGAGTCGAAATCCCCAAAACATCAATTGTCAAATTGGCCAGTTTTGGGTTACCTTATAAAAGACAATTTAGATTGTGGCTTTTTCATTCAGTTTACTAAATTTATCTTATTTAATCAAAAATTAAGCCCTCATAAATCAAACAACAAAGGTTGAGGTGAACCAGAATTAAGTTTTGGCTCAATTTGACTTTTTGTTATCTGTATCGGGCTAGGTCTAATAAGGTAAGATAACCCAAATTACCGTTTGTCGGTGCTGAGACTGGCGCGGTTTAGGCACTGTTGGTTTACGCAAAAGCGTACCTTATGCGGTCTTTTCTCGTCATTTATATAGCGGTCTCTAATATATCCAAGTGATGCAAAAATGAGAGAAATGCAACACTGATATATATACTACCGCGTTTAAAAATGCAAAACGAAAAAAAGTGTTTGAAAAGGGCTATGTTTCAGTTTTGGTACTTTGCAAATTGGATGATTTAGGCACTCAAAAAATCCAAAAATCCGAAAAAAAACATTGATTGTTGTTCTTATTGACCATATTAATTAAACGTTTTTGATACACAGGGTGCGCCGTTAACCGGCACCAAAAATTTTTTGAAAACCTGCCGGTTAACGGCAAATAGCGTAGGCGCGTTCGGTTAACGGGGGTTCGGTTAACGGCGCACCCTGTGTATTTGTTTTCAAACTACACCACCTGACCGTTTATCTTACCGATCTAACTAAAATTGGGTTATCTTACCACTTTTTGAACCAAAAGTTTTGGTCCAAAACGTATCGAGCTTTCCAATTATTAAACCAAACGCCCTGAACAGTTAAGTTACCAAAATTGGGTTATCTTGCGATTTTTTTGTGTTTATAAACATAACCCGTCAGGTGGTGAACTTATCTTGATTATAATTTGTCATCACAAGTTTCATTACAGTTCATCAGTCAGCAAAGAAAAATTGAGTTAATCTCAATTTAACGATTCGAGAAAAATTAACTCTAAATTAACTTCTGCGGGCTCTCTAAAAACCCCGGTGCGGGTGGTTGATCCGGTCTTGTGGATAGCGTTTTACAGCCAGATTGCGAACAAACCAGTGTCGGTCACACTGTGCGGCACAAAACATTATTACACTAACCTATAAAAACGCCATTGGTTCGTAACAATTCCAAAAACGCGGACCGGAAAATATTGTTTTGTAACCTCTGGCATTCGTACTCAAGATTTGCAAAAACCATGTTTAATTATTAATTATTAACTCTCAGGGGGAAGGAGTTTTGGGAACCCTTACGGGGGAACATGTGTGTTAATAAACACGCACTTAATAAATTCACAATAGTTCAGAAAAACTGGTAAAACAAGTTGTAGAGCTTGTCAAACTACGTCGATTTGACTATTCAGAAATTGATTTGCGCCACCAGGGCCCCCTAGAAAGCTGTTTGAAATATCCAACCCACGCAAAAAAATACCGTCAATCGAATTTTCTCGAAAAGTTGTGGGGGGGGGGTCAGCAATACTAGTTTTGCCCTACAAGGCCTAATTTTTCTCCCATAAAATTTGACCACACCTGTGCTTCAGCAATTTTCGATTGAGCCCGATTTACCAGCATTTTCAGTCGATTTAGGGCGTTTTGTGCAAATTTGCGCATTTGTCTCCTGAGAGTTAAGACTTTTAAGTTAAGAATTTATATGGCTTTGACTGTTATTAAAAATTATACATAAAAATGAACCAAATTAGTAAAAAAAACATTTTGGTGAACAAGTTGAAGTACTCGGCTAAAATGTCAGCATCCGTGTCGTATTAAATCGCCCCGGTTGTTGCCAAATTGGCATTTTTGCGTAATTTAAGTACTTGGCATACTTAATTGGCAATGATTTCAAAAAAGGAAAGGATCCAGGTTGGCCTCAGAGATGAGTAATAGTGAGCAGAAGCCTTAATTTTATGATCCAGTTCAATGTTAAATTCGGTTTTTTTTTATTTGAGCTTCATAAAACAGTTTCTCTGATCTGATTGAATAATATTTTTACAATTAATCCGGTCAGCTTTTAACCCGGTCAACTTTATAGTTTTTTCGTTTTTGATAGTCCACCACGACAACGTGCTACATACGGAGGTCGGCAGAAATTGTAAAAAGTGGACCCTAATTGGACCCAACCCGAGCGTAATAAAAGTGGACCCAACTCAACCCGAATGGACCCGAATTGGACCCAAATTGGACCCACATTGAACCCTATTAGACCCAGGCACACATAAAAAGGATCTAACCCAAAAAAACGGGTCCATTCGGGTCCACTTGGGTCCATTTGGGTCCAATTCGGCACTTTTTGGACCTTACAAAAAGTGCCGAAATCTGGCTACATAGAGGTCGGCGTTTTGAATCCTAACCGGATTGGACCCGATTGAACTAGAATTTGCATAAATTAACCCAATTTTTGGTTCCAATTCGGGTCTATTTGGGTCCAATTCGGGTCTATTACGGTCCAACTCGGGTTTAAATATGGATCCAATTTGGGTCCATTTGGGCTGGGTCCTGGGCAGCCAGTCCACTTATATTACGATTTTTGCCGCCCTCTGTTCGAGGGCCATATCTCTTGCAAAGATTTCTGGCAGGAAATGTAATGTTCGTCATATTCATCCTAACCGTCACACGATTTGTATTTATATTTAACAGATAATAATATAATTAAAACGGAGCCGTACTAAATCTGCAGATTAGTCAGTTGTCTATTTTTTGTAAGTCGTGGTAAAATTACAAGCCGACTATAATAATAAATCAATCAATGATGGATTAGAATACGAAAGAAAAAATAATCTTATTACGTTATTATTAACCGCCTGACACCATCAACATGTGTTGATGGTGTCAAATTTTAAATTTTACTCATTTTATTTTGTTATAAAATTCCTCGTTCAACACCTGCATTCCCGTTTTTAATGTCCTGTTGGGCTCCCAATTGTGCCCTGTAGCACTGCTTATTGAAACTAATGTATCAGGCCGTGTCTAATTATTCCGAGTTGTCTATAAAACCAAAATGATGGGCTAGTTTCTTTATATTCATTAGAATTATTAGACAAGGTCAATTTTGCGTATGAATAGAGGTATAAAGTATTAAAACCGGTAACCGGCTGTTAACTTCCGGTTAATCGAAACTTTAGATGTACAAAAAAATAACTGTGCAAGACATAAAGTGTGAGGTAATATAGATCTAAGCCGTTTTTTGTTCGCGAGTGCGCTGAGCGAATATAAGTCACAAAAAAACGGCTTAGCATCTATAATACCTCACCCTGTATCAACCGATTACAATAACCCGATTGGGGATAACTTTTATCGACTTTGAGCGATTAGCGAAATAATTGATAAAAAAATAATAACTTTTATTTCATTTTTTTTTTTCAAAGTGGTCAAGGTCTCACTTATCACACCGGTACTTTGACAATTACAGAATATTGTCAACCAATTTACTAACTAAATCCGTCTGACAAATTACCGTGGCTCTATTCATCAAATTTTGATCTACGACGCTTTACGAGAGCTTAACCCCATCTTGATAAATAATTTATCTTCCCACATATGCGGGAATATATGTGCAAATATAAAACTAGCATGGGTTCTTTTTTAATCAAATTTATTTTTAGCTGACATACGACTTTAGTTATACCGCAGTTGGTTGTACTGTATGCGGTGAATATTGGAAAAAATCTTATTTCGTCATTATGTGCTTGCCAGTTGGCAAAATGCTTGGAACTTTCATTCACTAAATAAGTCTAATTTAGAATGCGGAAGAAACTGTTGGTAAAACCCTAATTTGGTGAAATCTTAAATTAAGGTCCTTAATTTCATGTACCAAGTACGGATTCTGTTATTCCGGCTCAAAAGCAAAATCACCGCCTGCACAATTATGGGGTCGCGGTTTTTTCAGAAAAAAATTCCTGAAATTACACAAATTCAATAAAATCTACACGAAAAACTTTCTACACCACTTACCTTAGTAAGTTAACACTATTACTTAAAGTAAATTAACAATTTATTGTGCCGATTTTGGAAGTACACGTCTAAGTTCAAGTAAGTTAACAGTTTTTTTTCACGTTTTCCCGCAACTCCGCCTGCGCACTATTCAACTAAGTTAACCATCTTCAAGTAAGTTAACGTCTTTTTCACTGTTAACTTACTTGCAGGTGGTGTATCTTAAAGTATTAATCTATTTGCTCCTATTTTCAAGCTTTTTTTGTATCAAATATTCAAAAAAAAAATTCCGAAAATTACTGAAAATAAACTTTTCACTTTTTTTTCCCCAGTCGTAAATTTCAAAAACTTACGTTCGGGAAAATATGGTACTTGTGTTTGTACCAGTGATCAACAACATAGTGTTTGCCGACGATTTCAAAAGCACGCCTCGTAAAATCATCTTTTTAATAACTTAACGAAATGACAACAAAACTCACTCCAAAAATCCACACGCCATCTATTATTTCTCTTCGCAATTTACCACACTCAGATTGACAAGTATTTTGTGTGCCACTACAGTCCTATAGATACGGTAAACTCACGTAAAAATTAGGTTTAATATAGGAAACAGTGCTTCTCCTACTGATCGACTTAACGTTGCCAATTCATATACACCAGATGCCTCGTTATAGGGCTTCCAAATTAATTTTGAAAAATATCCCTATAACGAGTTTTAGCCCTATAACAGATTAGGCCTACGCAAAAGGCCTACGTTATGTGAACCAAAAATTTACTTTTGTAATTCTTGGGTGCTGCTCGACAGAACAGTTATTATATTGTATGAATCATACATTTTATGATCTTTTTAACAGAACTAGTCCTATAAGTTATAGGCTATAAGGGATTCGAGAGAAATTGAAAAAATTAGCCCTATAACGAAATTTTGGTTACTCAAAAAGTAGCCATATAACGAGATTTTAGCCCTATAATGAGTCATCTGGTGTAATATGAATTTGTGTGCTATTCCTGTGACAGTAATAGTCGAAACCTTAGTACCAAAAGAAGCTCCAATACCAATTGATGACTCTGTACAAATGAAGGTAAGTTGGAGCGCTTCACTTGGGCCGCAAAGCTTCGCTTGGGCCAAGCTTCACTTAGGCCGAAAGCTTCACTTGGGCCATAGGGTGGTCCGTCGGCAACCCCGGCGCCTTCGGCCCAAGTGAAGCTTTCGCCCCAAGTGAAGCTTTAGGTCCAAGTGAAGCGCTCCCAAGGTAAGTACCCAAAGAAGGCTCTGTACGACATGTAGCATATTACCAATGAAAGCATATTATCAATGGAAGCTTATGTTACATACTACTAGACTTCAATTGGTTATGTACTTCAATAAGTTATGTACTAATTGAAGCCTAGTACAAATTTGTGGCTGCTGTACCAAATTTGTACTAAATTGTATTCAAACTTGAAGACTAAATAATTGGAACAAAAAAGTTTCCCGATAAATGAAAAACAGACTCGGTTGGGTTTTTTTCAATAATTTTATTTCCTTCTTTCGAGTTTTAAAATTAACTTTGGAATTTATTTGTTGCTTTTTCGGATTTCCGGAAGTTACTCGGCGCAGCTCCGATATCACTTGAAAAGAAAGTAAACCACTCTCATAAATTATTATTATAAACGTAATCACGGAGCAGGAATGTACCGGCTAGTTATTTACGTTACTTATTAGCTTGTAAATTACGTAAATTGACCGTAACGTTGTATACTCTGTGTAATACGTATTTTATGTGGCTTATAAATGCTCGAATTAAATGTAAAATTTGTGTCTTCATTAAATCTTTTCAGTTTAGAAAATGCTAAGCTAATAATAACTTTTATCATTATAATTTGCTTCAAATCCCAATATTCGGAACCAACCTAACCCTTTATCCGGCCACTTTTCTCGCTCTTAAACTTCCGTTTCAATTAAAATAGGTTTAACAATGAGTAATATAATCAGATCTAAAAAATTCCCGCTTGTTGGTTTATCCGGCCGGTCTATCATTGCAATAAAAAAATGGGTATTTTTCCGCTCGTGCGCTTGTCCGGCCCCCTTTTTGAAAATTTCTAGCGATTCCGTCTACGCCCTTGAGGTTTATATGATGGTTTATCACGTCGGAAGTCAAAAGTGGCCCAATAAACCCTTAGGGAGTGGTGAAGGGTACTTTCGCGACCATTTGTGGTCGCGAAAAAAAAACCCGTTTATGAGTACCGTTTATGAACCGTTTATGAATCGTTGTTTGAAAGATGGTTTCGCGACCATATGGTCGCCAAACCTTCCCCAAAACACCCCAACCTCACCCAAAGCGCACTTTCGCGACCATGTGGTCGCGAAACCATCTTTTTAACAACGATTCGCGACCAAATGGTGTGGTCGCGAAAGTACTCATAAACGGTTTTTTTTCGCGACCATAAGTGGTCGCGAAACTACCCCACTCCTAGGGAGTATAATAAGTTCCTTTAACCATGGAGCACACAGCGCGAAATTGTTTCCGGATTTGCATTTTAGACACAATTTTTTGGCTGGATTTGAGTAAATCGAAATAGTCTTGACATTTGTGAATTATGAGGCATTGCTGTTTTTTGCTTTCTAACGACTATGTACTAATAAAAATGTACTGTTTTTTTTTAATATGCTGGGATATATCAAAGTAGGGTGACCTTATTTTGGATGAGCTAACCATAAACGAGATTCTAGTTTTTGATTAACGTTTATTTTGTTTTTAGAATGCACGAAAATGTTTTCCTAAAACTACCTAATTTCCAATTTTCAACACTCAACAGTTCAAGTAAGAACAACCGTTGAAAGGATAGTTTTCGAATTTTTTGTTTGACGTTAAATTGAGACAAACAAACATAAAATATTAAAATCAATTCACAAAAAACGGCCAGTTAACGGCGCGCCGTGTAGGCGGTATCTCTGAGAACAATTTGGTCCTAAAATGGTGGTATAACGGGTGTAAAGGCTCACCCTGCGTATATAACGCAACAAATATATAATCACGTACGAGTAACAACACTACAATGTCATAGTTCTGAGTTCGCCAAATAAGAGTCGGTTATTAAAAACACGAAAGCGACCCTTATTTGGCAACCTGTGTATGTTGAAAAATTCAGCCGATGGCAGATACACCAATCGAACAGTTATCTTCCGAAAGTATTTGCAAAAATGGCAAGATAACTGCGTAGAGCGTATACGGACGTACTACACAGGGTGCGCAGTTATCTTGCGAACTTGGTCCTTGAAAAGTCGCAAGATAACTGCTCAGTGCATATACACCGCTTAAGGGGTTATCCGGCCACTTTCACCTTCCAAAAACGGCCGGATAAACCCTCACCCGGCCGGATAAACCCTTAGGGCGTAGGCGGAATAGCAGGAAAATGTGCGAAAATGGGTGGCCGGATAAGCCAACGAGCGGAGAATTGCGCAATTCATTAGTTTNCGTAAACAACATATAATTTTGAAAAATTGAATGACCAATTTTACAAATTCCAATTTTTCTGGAAATTTTCAAAGCTTAATATATCTAGAAATAGTTTGTCAAATGAACTTGACAATGCTTTATACCAATACCTAATGCCTTAAATAGTAAAAAAAACATAAAAAAATTAGGATAAAATGAAGTGTAGGGATTTTTTAGTTTAGTTTGTACAAAACATGACTGACCGGTCCTTAACAGTTTTTTTTTGTTATGTTTTCCCGTAACTCCGCCTACGCACTATTCAACTAAGTTAACCATCTTCAAGTAAGTTAACGTCTTTTCCGCCGTTAACTTACTTGCAGGTGGTTATCTTAAAGTATTAATCTATTTGCTCCTATTTTCAAGCTATTTTTTGTATCAAATATTCAAAAAAAAAAATTCCGAAAATTACTGAAAATAAACTTTTCACTTTTTTTCCCAGTCGTTAATTTCAAAAACTTACGTTCGGGAAAATATGGTACTTGGTTTGTACCAGTGATCAACAACATAGTGTTTGCCGACGATTTCAAAAGCACGCCTCGTAAAATCATATTTTTAATAACTTAACGAAATGACAACAAAACTCACTCCAAAAATCCACACGCCATCTATTATTTCTCTTCGCAATTTACCACACTCAGATTGGCAAGAAGTTTGTGTCACTACAGTCCTATGATAGATACGCTAAACTCACGTAAAAAATACGTTCAATCTAAGAAACAGTGCTTGACCTACTGATCGACTTAACGTCACCAATTCGTATACCATGAGTTATTTTTGCATCTAGCTAATGTGTCTCGCGCGAGAACCTTAGGGTTATGCAGCCAATCAGCGGCCGCGATTTAAACCAGCGTCCAATAAACGTCAATTTGAAGGCAAGTTTAACGGACCAAGATTTCAGACAGATATATTAATAACTCGTTGAAATATGCGCTTCTTCTGACAGTAATAGTCGAAACCAAATAAGCTCCAATACCTATTGAAGCCTAGTATCAATTGATGAATTTGTACAAATGAAGGTAAGTACACAAAGAAGCTTCTCTACGAAATGTAGCATATTATCAATGGAGGCTTATGTACCAATTGAAGCCTAGTACCAATTTATGTCTTCTGTACCAAATTTGTACCAAATTGAAGACGACATAATTGAAACAGAAAAATTCCCTATAAATGAAAAACAGACTGTTGGGTTAATTCAATAATTTTATTTCCTTTTTTGAGTTCTAAAATTAACTTTGGAATTTAATTGTTGCTTTTTCAGATTTCCGGAAGTTACTCGGCGCAGCTCCGATATAACTTAAAAAGAGACTATAACACTCTCATAAATTATTATTATAAACGTAATCACGGAGCAGGAATGTACCGGCTAGTTATTTACGTTACTTATTAGCTTGTAAATTACGTAAATTGACCGTAACGTTGTATACTCTGTGTAATGGCACCGACTAAATTGGTCACATGTCTTTTTGGGCGATGGTAGACTTCGTCTAAAGTGTAGTTCGACGCAAAAAGGGGGCAAAAAAGCATAAAGGTGATATCGTCTAAGGACAAAATTGGACAAAGGCCAAAGTGGATAAGGTAAATTTCGTCTCAAAATTGACATACATGTATACCTGTATGTCATTTTTTCAGGAAAAAAAATATTATTGGTCCAAATAATAGTCGTTTATTTTAGCATCGTATTTTAAAGACATTTTTTCGAACTATGGATGAAGGCTAACGAGACGAAAGTCAACTTCGAAAAACCGCTAAAGAGGATAAGGTAGATTTCGTCTCAAAAAAGAGACGAAGTCTACCATCGACCAAATAGACATGTGACCAATTTAGTCGGTGCCTGTGTAATATGTATTTTATGTGGTTTATAAATGCTCGAATTAAATGTAAAATTTGTGTCTTCATTAAATATTTTCACTTCAGAAAATGCTATTAGTTAAAGATAATAATGATCCCTGGCGGGTGCCATAAGTTGATTATGACATACACCCCCTGCGCTGTTATCTTGTCACCCGTTATCTTGCAGATTTTCCCGTTGGTTCCGTTATCTTGCAGATTTTTTTCGGCCAATTTTCCAGGAATTCCTATCTTTATGTGTTAAGCCCTGCGCTGTTATCTTGCAGATGTCCCCGTTCGCTCCTTTATCTTGCGGATTTTTTTCATGCGATAGTTGCAGTATAACAGCGCAGGGGGTGTAGTAACAATTTCCTTGCAATCAACCCAAACTGCAATAAGATAATTATGTCATTTTCAAACAGCGTTGATTCTATTGCTGCTATGTCATCATAACTTTTATTACGAGCAGCGCGGGGAGTTGTTTGCGTGGCTAAAGGACGCTAGCCAATAGGAAGCGCCTCTAAAAAAGCATGAACCAATAGGCGCGCTCGTCAATTCAGTTACAGGCGCTCCGCGCCTACGGCGCTGGCGTCTGTAACTGCATATCATTATAACTTGCTTCGAATCCCAATATTCGGAACCAACCTAATCCACTTTTCCCGCTCTTAAACTTCCGCTTCAATTAACATAGGTTTATCAATGAGTAATATAGTGGGATCTAAAAAATTCCCGCTTGTTGCTTTATCCGGCCGGTCTATCATTGCAAAAAAAAAATAAGGATTCCCCCGATCGTGCGCTTGTCCGGCCCCTTTTTGAAAATTTTGAGCTATTCCGTCTACGCCCTTGGGGTTTATAGGGCCACATGATGGTTTATCAGGCTGGTTTGGAAGTCAAAAGTGGCCCAATAAACCCTTATAAATTGTTTCCGGATTTGCATTTTAGACACAATTTTTTGGCTGGTTTTGAGTAAATCGAAATAGTCTTGACATTTGTGAATTATGAGACATTGCTGTTTCTTGATTTCTAACGACTATGTACTAATAATAATGTACTGTTTTTTTTTTATATGCTGGGATATATCAAAGTAGGGTGACCTTATTTTGGATGAGCTAACCATAAACGAGATTCCAGTTTTTGATTAACGTATATTTTGTTTTTACTTGATTTGTGTATTCGCATTTTACCTTTATCTGCAAGATTTAAATTCTCATTAATTTTCAAGGAAAAAATGAGTATTTTTTATCGTTTTATTCATAAATCATATTTTAATACGTAATTTCTAGTAACTTTCAGGTTAGTTAAGCGTTCGTCACTTTATGTTTATAAGGTCGTTTTTATTAAGGACGCATAAAATATACACGATTTCCTGCAAGCGTTTTTAATAAATCCATCAAAACGCGGTAAAGAAAGATTAACTATTTACGGGGCGGCGGTATACCGGCAATGGAGGCAGCTACAAAACGGTAATGCGAGTGTAAGCAGTTGTACTAAGTACTATTTAGCGGATAATTACAAGGCCAATTTGCGCTGATGAACGTTGTTTAGAAATTGTTAATCATTAGAGGGAATTGTCGGAAATAAACATCTTGAAATATACCTGGAAACCATTTGAATTTACAGTTTGTATATGCACAGCCCCTCGGTATTATGTAGGTGAACTTCAATATCTTGAGCATTGAACAACTCTTTTGCCATTTTGACCTCTAATATTTCGCCTGTCTTCATAACAGACCTTTAGGTTAATGTTATCAAATGAAGTTAAATGTGATTACTCAAATTTGGCGTAAAGTGTGTGTGTAAGAAGTTCCATGACATAGCAGCCCCGCAAAGCGTGCCTGACAATAGACATGTACTAGTCTCATCAGAGACCATCACCGCGAAGCGGGACTGAGGGTGCTCGTGTAACGCGCCTCATAAGAAAGCAGCCATGCGAAGCGGGCCTGAGGGTGTGAATTTAAATGTTTTCTACATTTAAAAATATGCCACGTTACGCAAAATGCGCAAATGAATTAATTTATCGGAGCACGTGAACGACGGGAAAATTACATCGACATTTCAAACGTACTGATTTTGACGTGTTTTTACAATGTATATCTGTCTACGACAAAACGGAAATAAATGACAGAGTTATGTTTAAGGGAAACCGCCGAACGAGCAAGACACAAATTTTCTGTGGAAATGTTTTATCAGAAATGTATTGACAGTTATTCGCCGCCTACGTCTTTCGCCGCACGCTCTTTGTCCGCGTTTTTATTACTTTTTTTTGTCCATACGAATACATTAATTTGTTAATGAATTAGATTTAAAGCGAAAACGGGTAGTCAGCTACCCAAAATGTGCATGAGTGTTACCAAAGTTAACCCTACAGCACATTTCGGTCCAAAAAGGAGGTACAGAGGGTAGGCCAATTCCGGAACACCCCATTCCGGAACAGTTACCAGAAAAAAGTCCAATTCCGAAACGCTTTTTATTCCAAAAAAGATTTGAAGTCCCATTCCGGAACGAAAAAGTCTAATTCCGGAACGGTTTCTGGGCTAAAAGTCCAATTCTGGGACAAAAGGGGACTTTGGCTCAAAATCGCAAAGCGTTCCGGAATTGGCCTACCCTCTGTAGTACCGATTGGTACTTTTATAATTTATTTGAACACTTTCAAATATTAAAAAAGTGTCCTTATTTCACATTTTTATGTTCTGAACTGTATTGTTTTCAAAATTGCTACACGAAACAATTAAATATTCAAGCCAAAAAGCTGTCCGGTTAATTAACCGGTAATTTCCGAACAAATTGAAAAACGAGGCGCAGGAGTTCGGATGCAAAATGGTTTGTTTCTAATTTATACAATGAGTTCGTATATCCAACGTTAGAAAACTGACATAATTTTATGACAGTCGTCGACACACCCCCCTTGAGACCTTCTAGGGTTTTTTCTGAAGCCGTCGTAGGTGCTAGAGAGCTGAAATTTTGTGTGTAGGTTCCTTACACTCCAAGGAACAAACTGTCAGCAAAGACAAGGGGAATTCCTTAAAATTGATTGGTTTTATGAATTTACACCACTATATTGTTNAGCGCTCGAGCGGGCAAAGTGGCCGGATAAGGGGGGCCGGATAAACCCTCAGGCGGTGTAATACAAATATTATAAATCCCGAAAAATAAAATTCTGAAAAGTCGCAAGATAAGCGTACGAGCGGCAATTTTCGCAAGATAACTGCGCACCCTGTGTATATGATAACAATTTTCAAAGACAAAATATTACGAAAGATTGCACTTTGGCAGGACAAATGATCGCAAGATAACTGCGCAAGTTGTGTATTCGCATTTTACCTTTATCTGCCAGATTTAAATTCTCATTAATTTTCAAGGAAAAAATGAGTATTTTTTATGGTTTTATTCATGAATCATATTTTAATACGTAATTGCGAGTAACTTTCAGGTTAGTTAAGCGTTCGTCACTTTATGTGTATAAGGTCGTTTTTATTAAGGACGCATAAAATATACACGATTTCCTGCAAGCGTTTTTAATAAACCCATCAAAACGCGGTAAAGAAAGATTAACTATTTACGGGGCGGCGGTATACCGGCAATGGAGGCAGCTACAAAACGGTAATGCGAGTGTTAGCAGTTATACTAAGTACTATTTAGCGGATAATTACAAGGTTAATTTGCGCTGATCAACGTTGTTTAGAAATTGTTAATCATTAGGGGGAATTGTCGGAAATAAACATCTTGAAATATACCTGGAAACCATTTGAATTCACAGTTTGTATATGCACAGCCCCTCTGTATTATCTAGGTGAACTGCAATATCTTGAGCATTGAACAACTCTTCTGCCATTTCGACCTCTAATGTTTCGCCTGTCTTCATAACGGACATTTAAGTTAGTGTTATCGAATGAAGTTAAATGTGATTACTCAAATTTGGCGTAAAGTGTGTGTGTGTGTGTGTGTGAGAGAGAGAAGTCCCATGACACGGCAGTCCCGCAAAGCGTGCATGACAATAGACAAATACTAGTCTCATGACAGACCAGCACCGCGAAGCAAGAATGAGGGTGCTCGTGTAACGAGCCTCATAACAAAGCAGTCATGCAAAATGGCCTGAGGGTGTGAATGTAACCACTTACGCAACAAAGTAGCCCTACGAAACGAAGCTGAGAGTGCGCATGTGACCAGTTCTATGACAAAGCAGCACCGCGTAGCGGGGCTTATATTGCGCGGCTAATCAATCTTATGACAAAACATCTCCACAAAGCGGGCTGGGAGTTTGCATATACCAATCTCTGACATTACCATAATCAATTTATTTAACGTTTTTTCTACACTGTATATTTAAAAATATGCCACGTTACGCAAAATGCGCAGATGAATTAATTTATCGGAGCACAAGAACGACGGGAAAATTACATCGACATTTCAAACGTACTGATTTTGACGTGTTTTTACAATGTATATATGTGTAATACAAAACGGAAATAAGTGACAGAGTTATGTTTAAGGGAAACCGCCAAACGAGCAAGACACAAATTTTTTGTGGAAATGTTTCATCAGAAATGTATTGACAGTGATTCGCCGCCTACCGCTTTCGCCGCACGCTCTTTGTCCGCGTTTTTATTACTTTTTTTGTCCATACGAATATGTTAATTTGTTAATGAATTAGATTTAAAGGGAAAACGGGTAGTCAGCTACCCAAAATGTGCATGAGTGTTACCAAAGGTAACCCTAAAGCACATTTCGGTCCAAAAAGGAGGTACTACAATTGGTACTTTTATAATTTATTTGAATACTTTCAAATATCAAAAAGTCCGGTTTAATTAAAAGTCCGGTTTAATTAATAATTAACCGGTTATTTTCGAGCCATAGAAAAACGGGGTGCGGGAGGTAGGATGCAAAATGGTTTGTTTCCAATTTATACAATGAATTCGTATATCCAACTTTTGAAAACTGACATAATTTTATGACAGTCGTCGACAACAAATCGGATGTCCGGATTTGTCCCAGTGTGCCAAGCTACAAAAAAAAATATTAACCACTTCCTTTCCGTTTATCGTATAACTGGTGATCATCTTTTATTTAAATATTGGACCGTTTCTTTTGAATAATTATTAAAAACCATTTTGTTCAATGCCGATAGCATACTGTCCTCAATTTACGATTGCAACCACAACTTTGAAATATTAAAATATCCTCACCTGTGCCGCAAAAATATTGCTTGCTATTTTGCGGCGCACAGTGAATCGTAAATTCGTAGCATACGCACTGTACACTGTATTCTGTTGTATATCAGAGATCCAAAATTTCTGGTTTTTTCGCAAAATTGGAAAATGTGAAAACAGAACGTCAATAGAACAAAAAAACGCAAGAACGCCGTTCTGAGGCATTTTCTCATCACAATACAGAACAGAACGGTCATTTAAAAATAGAAAATTTTATTTTAGAGAACGTTTTCTGAAAATAGAACGTGGTTTGCGTCCAAAAAATCCGATCACGTGAGCAGAACGTTCTATTGCCATCACACGAAAGTTGTAGAACCATCACAAAATAGAACGAGCGTTCTGTTCTGTTCTTAAACTTAGAACAGAATATCGCATGTTTGCTGTACATATGGTATTATACTGTATAATTATCTTGAAACTTCAATTTTTCAGTGCTCTACTTTTCAGATAATAATTAAAATTCACATAAAATATACCGGACCCTAGGATGGGGGAGATAATTGAAATAATACAACAACTATCTCCCCAGACATAAGACCAAAAAAAAAACGCTTTGAAAGATTCTGTACGCGTGTCTATGCAAGAGTGTTCAAAATCCAAAATGATTACGTCATTTTACCGTAAAATTGACCTTAAATCCTATAAAGCAAGCCCCCAGTATTTTATTTTCCTTAATCTTTAGCTATATTTGCGCTGCTTCGGATAGGTTAACCAGAAACTCCTGAAGGGGATAAATAATTGATTTCCGTGTTTTAACATTAGGAATCGTAATTTTATTTTTGCGGCTAACACTCCTTTCTCGTTTTTTGAACGATTGCTCCTTTTTGGGACGCTTTTAAGGAAAAAATGATCCTTTTTCTGACGCTATTTCAGAGCCCTTCGACAATTTTTAGATTTCAGTTTGCTCACCCTATGTTTATTTCATATTTGAATTTACTCGTGCATAAAACGCATTCATAAAATGACAATCAAGTGGACAATTAAGTGTAAAATAAATGCTTGGATAAGATTAAGCCGAATAACGTCACACTCATTACGCACCCCTAGTGGAACGTGCTGAAAAAGTGGGGAAATACCACTTCCATCCTACAATTTCAATCAGGAATATGTCGACCAGCTTTACGATTAAAAATATTCTGTCCGAGAAAAATGCCTTCAAATCCGATGATATCTTTGTAAGTAAACTTAAATTGCATTTAACTCTCAGGGCAAGGAACGAAATGATAACCCGAATGGGGATATTGTGTGCATATTTACAGACACTTAAAATTGCAATAGTTCAAAAACAGCTGGTAAAGCCAAGTTGTAGAGCTTGTCAAACTACGTCGATCTGACTATTCAGAAACTGATTTGGGTCTCCAGGGCTCCCTAGAGAGGTGTTTTAAATCTCCAACCTACGCAAAAACGACGCAAACGAACTTTTTTTGAAGCAGTAATCTCGTAGGTGGCATATACAAGTGAGTCCAAAGTAGGTGCAAATGAAAGCTGAAGGTTGAACTCTAGAATGCGTTGATAATGGGACTTTCTTGACCTCTTGAAGGTCATGTGACATGACTCATGTCTCGTCACATGCTACAAAGCACTATTTCTGAAGGTCAAATTTTAGAGAATTTGTTTTAAGGGAATCGCTTCTCGTTGACAAATAAATTTCAAAACCTAAAAACGGGTCACTAAAAAGTTTTTTATTCCGTGTTTTTTGTAATAACACTATAGTTTCGTTGGGTAATTGCCTTTTATTATTTTTTATTCGGAAAAAAAGTTTTCAATTTGTATTATTTCATTTGTTAATTTTTTTTTTGTCGAAACACAGATTTGTATCGTTTTTTTTTTCAAATAACCTACCGATATTGTCCGAAGACCTATTTCTCAAAAAAATTCTTTTCCGAAAGACCACTGTACGATATTCCCCCTACTTAATTATTGGGCAGTTCTGAATAAAGTTGTCATTGTGTATCATGAAGTTGAAAAAAAAATTTCGCACAAAATTATCCAAAAAATTAATGATTTTCCTTTTTAGATGGTCGATTATACTGATTCAAATGCATCATCCGGCGCCGTCTGTACGAAAACTAAAATAATTGAGAAATACAATCCGTTAAAAGCTCTGCAAGATTTTGCTGACAATTTTGAATTTCCTAAATGTTGCTTTTCGTTTGATAAACGCTCTTATTAAATGAAAGTATATAAGCGGTTTGTTGAATTTGTCGAAATTTTTATTATTTTTGTGGAATTTTACTTTGTAAATTGTTACAGTCCTGAGTCCTTTTCGGTTCTCGAAAATAGAGTCCGAAAAAGGAGCATCGTCACAAAAAAGGATCATTTTTTAGAATGGCCCCATTTCGGCCGAAAAGCGTCCCAAAAAGGAGTAAGAACTGTATTTACAACTTTTTTCTTCGGAGTTTTGAGATGGGCCCAATTGTGTCAAAAACAGTCAAAAATATTGAGAGACTGCATGAGTTAAGGATTACTTGAACCATCTGTTATTATAAAAAAAATAAAGCACACAGGGTGCGCAGTTAACTGTCCATCAAAATCTTCTACAAAGTGCAGCAGACTGCTTAGACAATTTTAAGTGCAAATTCGACGGATAATTGCGCACTTGGTGAACATCATCAATTGAATACTCAGGGTGTTGGCTTCATACGCAACATTCGAATTGATGGTTAAATTTTATTGTGGTACTAAATTGCTTGCCCAATAATTTGAAAAAGTGGCTAATAAGGGAGTAAGGTGTTCATTTTCGTCATTTTAAGTACGTCACGACTGACGCGTCAGTCATGT
>SCLG01000136.1:451189-475340 GCA_004367875.1 Oikopleura albicans
TTTTTTTAATATTTTGAAGAACAATCCGGGTAAGTTCAACAAGACATTTGTTTGAACCTGTTTCATTTTCAGATTTAATAGACCGCATTAATTGTCGTACTTTTATCCGTTTTATTGTTTGTTTATACAAGCCATGAGCTCTTGAGGAATATCTTCAAATTTCATGAGAAGACAATTTTTCGAAATTGCCAAATTGATTAAAAATACCGGCAATCTTTTTCTTGAAACATAATATTTACACTCTAAATGGCCCTTTCGAAAGCTCTCCTTGGAGTAGCGAACCCCGGCGAACACCGGCGAGTCAGGTCATTGTCGAAGGTTTCAAAATAAAAAAAATTAGATTTGGCAGAATTAAGATTTTAACTCTTAGGCGCCGAAAAGGACAAAACAGTATATGTTTCTTTATTTTCTATAATTTTGGAGTATGTGTTTCTCCAAATTCAATACCTGGCTATAGCCTATAGCATGAAAGCTCCTCTACAACCTACAGCTAAAAGTACAAAAACGTGATATGAGTTAATTCATGTTGTTACATTTGTAAACCCGTAACGTCAAAAAGATGTTTGCATGAAAATTGGATTCTTGGAGTTATTTTAGAGTTTTTTCTAAGGCTGAAAATTAAGGCAAAAATGTGTGACATTGAATTTGAGAATCTGGCTGAAATCCAACGGAGTAATAAAGCTGTTGGTCTAACTCAAAACTTTCTCGACTATCAATCCACTCTTCTGCCGATTTAAACCAGTTTTCTTCTGACCATATTGCCGCCAACTTATGATACTTTGCTCTTAGTTCTAATTTACTTGCCATCAATCATAACCATTATTAACTAATAGTTAAAAACGATTTATTTCTCATTTTTTTTAATCGTGAAGTAAAAAGTAATATGACCGTTTTGTACGTCAGTCAGTACAATAGGCTACTATATTCAATCAAATTAGTAAGCGCACGGGTACACGCGGTGATTCATCTCATGTTTGAGAAAATTGAACTAATTTGGCTAAATATTTTATGAAAAAGTCTGATCCAATTTGGTTTCACATCTTTCTTATTATAGCTGTATTTGTGTTTAAAAGCTTTGTAAATATTATTAAATTTCAAAAAGTTCAATAATGTCGAGAAAAAGATGTTCATCATAAAAACGTTCTCATTTTTTGTATTTATAGCGTTTATTTTGGTATATTGGTAAGTCTCTGCTCCGAAAACAAATATAAAAATCGAAAAGACAAAAAAAAATTGCAATTTGTACTTTTTGCCGATGATATTCAGAAACAATTGTATCTTGTGTAATCGTTTATTGCTATTCCCAAAAAGTGTGTAAGTAAACGGCAGTAACGTGGATTATATTAGAAATAGAAGACAGACAAATCATACAGTGTAATAATAAGACGGTATTACAAATTAAAGAAGTGTCGTGAAAGTAGAGTCCTTTTTACGTAAATTTCACTGTTGAGTATAAATTAAGTCTATAACAGTTTACTTCAATCCCTTCATAGTCCCCCTTTTGTAGAATGAAAACATAGCTTCTTTGTAAAGGTCTATGAAAAGTCTTTTTTTATAAAATAAGTAAGGAATATAAAGATGGGCTTCTGCGTTTCAAAAAGGGTCAATGCATGGAAAGATAATGAAACAAGAAGAAGAAACTTTCCCTAGAATTTAACAAGTAAATCGAAAAAACGTTCAAGTTGTAAATAAAAGTTATTAGATAAAAATATTTTATCCAAAACTACGCCAGATTCTATTTGGTCACTTTTATGAAAAACATTTTCGGTAAAAATGTAATAAGGCTTCCTATAGCCATAGAGGTTATCGTAGTAACTACTTGCCGTTTTTGTCTTTTTTTCGCCCATTTTTTGCTCTAATATTTTTGCGGTTTTAACCTATTTGATATGTCTTGTCATGATGTCATCATTAAGATGTCTTACAAAATAATCATTTTTTTTGCATTCCCCATCAAAAATATTTCTACTTGTAAAGTTGAGTTTACGGAACCAAAGCGGTCACTGGGAAAACTATTCGATTAGATACCTCCGTATATAGCGGTATGATTTTGTCGTAGTATTGGTAGGTTCCATTTCGAAATACCACTAATAATAATGGCAAAAGTACGATTAACTTCATACCTTGTTTTTCTCTCTTGTTTTTTTTTCTGCGTTTTTAATTGACTTTCGGTCACTAGCTGTTGGTCTTCTGAGATTTTTCAATCTCTTCGGGGGCGTGGGTTCGTATCCCACTTCAGTCACCACGAAGAAACAATAGTACACTAGGTACTTTTTTTACGTGTAAATAATTTCTTTTTTTCTCAATAATAATTGTTACATTAAAATAGGGAATTCAAAAAATTATTATTAGCTTTTATTGTGCCTGTTGCGGCGATGAATGAAAGTGACTCATATGCCAACTTCGTGTTCCTCATCCTTGGTGAGTCATTTTTGGAATTTAACTCATTACTTTGACCTTTTATTTCGGTCTTTATCCTATATTTGACTGTATGTGATAAAGACGTTAATTTTATCAGTGGGTCCGTGCGCGAGGTCTCATATGGTATCAGCGCATTTTTTGATAACATTTTTTCTATTCAGGGACCGACACTAAAATGCTTCCCATTTGTTTATTAGTTAGCCGATTCATGATATTTTTGTTCTAAATGACTTATGAATGTATTGATTAACATTTTTTGAAATCAAAAAAACTGAACATCAAAAATAAATACACAGGTTAAGTATTTAACCGTCCACTAAAATTTTTTCAAAACTGGACGGTTAAGCCGGTTCCGGACGGTTAAGCCGGTAGTGCGTAGGCGATTTTTTTGGGTAAATTTGAAAAAACGAAGTGGACGGTTAAGCAAAAATAGGGTGGACGGTTAAGCAAAAATAGCCNCTATGACTGTTACTTCTCACTATTTTATACTTTTTTACTCCATTGACCATTGAAAAAATTGCTATACGACATTAATTTTTGAGAAACAAAGAGAAAATTTTCAAAATAATTTACTAAAGAACGGGCGGTTAAGCCAAACTGGACGGTTAAGGGCATAGGGCGTAGGTGTTAGCTCTGAAAAAAAGTTAGCTAAAAAGTGGACGGTTAAGCCGGTTCCGGACGGTTAAGTACTTAACATGTGTAATGTTTTTGGCCGCAAATTTTCAAATATATTTTCTTTCTCAATAATTTTTTCAGCACGAATTCTCTCATTTAATTCATTTCAAGAAATATTTTCAATGAAAGAGTTTTCAGTAAGTTAACAGTTTTTACCTCAAGTGTTTTGTAACGTACAGTTGTGGACACGAGAACGTGACAAAATCACGAAAACGTGACACTTTTTGACAAACGGTCATCATTTACGAGAACGTGACAGATTTTTGAAAAAATGTGGACCAAATACGCACCTTTTCCGGAAATTTTGTGACAACGTGAAACTTTTGAAGATTTTTTGTCAACTTGTCTAAAATTTTTCTCAAAAAACTCTTGTTTTTCATAAAATAAAAACTTATTACAGTCCTTACTCCCATTACGGGCGCTCCCATTAGGGCCGTTTATCCTATTACGGCCGCTTTTTCCGTCAAAAAAGTGATTATCCCATTACGGCCGCTTGTTTATACGGCCGTATTTTGGGGGTCAATAATTCTATAAGGGCCGTTTTGGCAGGTTTGGCGTAAGACATTTATTTGAATACACCTGTGTAATGAAATGGCTTATTTAACAAAACCAACTGAGATAGCTAAGATATTTTACGAAAAAAAAATCGTCAAAAATAAGCAATAATTTTAATTAAATCAAAAATAAACCCTTTGAATGCTAAATTGTCACATAAATCATGAATTGGTCGTAAAATGAACATTTAAAAGTTCAATAAGCCATTTTGACATAAATGCGTCCCAAATAAACCCTATTAGGGGCGCTAATCCCATTACGGCCGTTTATCCCATTACGGCCGCTTTTCGCGAGGACCGAAAACGGCCGTAATGGGAGTAAGGACTGTGAGTACAAAAATGTGATTTGGAAAGTACAAAATAATATTCGATAGACTATGATGAGTGAACAAATGCTGCCCAAATTCTAAAAAATACATTTTTTTAAATTTTTATATTAACAAAATGTAAATAAACTTACGAACGCTTGTCAAAAAATGTTACGATAACGTGACAGTCACACGAGAACGTGACAGTTTTTGGCAAGTGAAAGTGTCACGTTCTGTTATCCACAACTGTACTTAGGTAGGCCGTTATTGCGCAATAAACGAAAATAAAGGGGTTTCCTTTATAATAGGTAGCTCAGCTGCCTATACAGTAGTGTAAATAAAATTTGGTTATAAAACAATGATATAAAATTTACAAGTAAGTAATAACAACATGGTTTCTAATATTGTTTTAACCGTTCAACTCAGATATAGGATCAGATCGCCACGACAACTTGGCAGTTAACTTTGGACGTTAGGAAATTACATGTTTATAACTTCTTTCTTTCATTTTTTTAGTTAACTACCAAAATTGTATCCAAAATATCGATACAGTGGGCAATAGGGCATTTGCGATAAATTGATCTTTTGATTTTTTTTGTGTTCTTATCGTCGGTGATATTTACAACTCGGCGCTCTAACGGTGGGACACGGGGGCAGAACCGAAAGTATATAAAAGTGGAAAATTAGCTTATTCGGTCAGCGGTTAGATACAGGGCCGAAGTAAACCAAAAAAAAAAACAGAGAAAAAATGAAGCTTGGATACCTAGCGCTAATAAACGCCTTTGAAGGCCGAAAAGTGACCACGACGAACATGCGACGGCACGTTGGGGGTAACTTTCTTGAAGCCCTCCCAGACTTTGAGAGAGGTTATAATTATGGGGGCGTTAAAAGTCTCAGTGGCCTCGCCATGATGACCGTGTTTTTGGATAATTCAAGAATTATTGACCAGCGGACCACTTCTTTACAGGCATAATGGTTTAAAATGCATATAAAAATATTTAAAGTCAAATCAAATAACCCCCTGCGCTGTTATCTTGTCACCTGTTTTCTTGCAGATTTTTCCGTTCGCTCCATTATCTTGCGCAGTTTTTTCGACCAATTTTCCAGGAATCCCTATCTTTATACTATCTTTATAAACACTGCGCTGTTATCTTGCAGATGTCCCAGTTCGCTTCGTTATTTTGCGAATTTTTTTCTTGCGAACGTTGCAAGATAACAGCGCAGGGGGTGTAATAGTCAAATGAGTTTCCAACAAAATTGCTTTTGAAAACATACATTTTTTTTGTCATCACAAATTTTTTTTTTAGTATTTTATATACAGTAGTTGAATATTTTAATTGGGCCAATAAAGCAGGTTTTGAGGGTTAAAAGTGCACCACCCGCGTAAATTAAAAATTTCTTGATTTTTTTTTTGGAATATTTGATTATGTTTTTTTGTAAAAATTTTCATTTTTTTTAATGTTTATCATTTACGTTTCAGCACATCCGCCCACGCACTATGTAGATATTTTCTCTCCTATATCTAACTTAACAGTTTTTTTGTTTGTTTGTTTTTTCCATGATTTTACAAGTTAACTCCGCAAGGGGTTCTAGCGTTGTTTGTCAATATTTTAAAATCAAATCTGAGGCCTTCGAAATGACAATCGATGATTTTCTTGATAAATTCACCAACTACGGTTGCTACTGTTGGATTCTTGGGCCTTTTCGTGGCGTCATTGGTGGAGGTCTCGTGCGGGATGAAATCGACGGTGTTTGTGGCGAGCTCTACAAGTGTTACAAATGTCTAAATATCGATTTTGGTTCAAGTGACGCAATGTTCGACTACCGGGTTAACCTCGTCGAGAATGACGACGGCACCCGCGTGTTACAATGCGAAGAGGGCCAAAATAGGGATGCTTGTCTGTGTGACGTTATGTTTGCACAAAAAATGGCCGTCATCAACAGCTAGGGTTCACTAGTTAAATTGAGAATTTAAGCAAAATTGTTACAGTCCTTACTTCCAATTCGGTCGTTTTTGATTCTCGAAAATAGCGTCCGTATTAGAGTGAATTGTCAGAAATTTTCCATTTTTCGACTGTTTTTGGGACCAGCGCTGGCAGTGTTTTAATAGGTACCACGGCCGGAAAAAGCGTTTTACAAAAAAAAATATTTAAACAAATCTTTTTCGGGGCTTTTACCCACAAACTTATTCACCGACAAAGGTTTTTTTCAGAAAACTTTTTTTATCTTTCTCTCCAAGAGCGTTTTCGCCAAAAGATTGTGGTGCCGTTTTAATATCATATTTTGAAAACATGTACATGAACCCGACTAACAGTCAGTGCGAAACAGATAAGTCCGCAGGCGTTACCGACTCTAAATTCTGCATCAACGAGGACTTTCGAACGGTTAACGGCGGCGGCTCTTTTGATCCGACGGATAACAGCGCAGCCGGGTGCCTCAAGACAAACATGGATGATCATAACGCCAAGGATGGTTGCTGCGGGACATATCCCAATAGGCTTCCATTTGACTCGATGAATCGGGAATGTTGCAGAATTTCAGACGGCTTCTCCGAGGCACGAGACGTTATCGTACCTGCTTTTACCTGTGAAGACCGAGGAGGCAATCTTTTGTGAGCATTTTGTCACAAAATTTTTGTGCGCATTTTGTGAACATATGAGCATATGTGTGAGCATATGAGCTTTTTGTGAGCGTGTGATCATATTGTGAGCATATTATAACCATGATGTGATCATAATATGAGCATATGAGCATAATTGAACAAAAAAAAAAGAAAAAACGTGCAAATATTCCGATATTCAACGAAAACAATGCACATTTTTGAAGTCTTGAAAAAAGATATTACTATTCTGTATAAAGATAACTCTGACTGAAACGCTTTAATTAATAATAAACGTTCTACCCTCTTTTATGAATGATTCATGTGAAAAGGTGGTTTAGGAATTTAGATAAGTTACTTTTAACATAGTGTTCCGGCTTTCAAATTATGCACCGTCAAATAGTGTACATGGGCGAGTCTTTCAGGTAACTACCCAGCAAGTGTTCTGGGGAACTTCGTAATAACTTACGTGATAACTTACGTAATAACTTACGTGAAGACCTTTTTTAAGAATTCTAGATTTTGGAACCAGTCGAAAACGTGTGCGTCTAACTTCCAACGTTATTTGATTTTAAGGAAGGGTCAGTTGACTTGTTTACAAACTGTACGTTTGGGGAAAATCCTATAAAGTCCGTTCTACAACAGCGATTACATTATTTTTTTGCTGTATTATAAGAACAAAGGTTCTTCTTCAACATGAATTTATTTTTATTGTCATTATTACTACTACCGATCGCTCACTGGGAATTGAACTTGAGAAAAAACTGAAAATTGAACCGCCAATCACGTTCATAGTGTTGGTCGTAATGACTTGAGATAAGTAACCTTCAGAAGTTATTGTACAGCAAATGGGTATATTGCGAAGAGATTTTGATAATTAAAGAACTCGAATTTATTTCGTTGATGATTAATTGTTTCTTATCAATAGTTTTGAGGTTTGCCGAGCATCGTTGTAAACAAATGATCCTTATTTGTAAACAAATGATCCTTATTTGTAAACAAATGATCCTTTTTAAGTATCCCTTCTTATCGTGTTTGAAGGTAATGTGCATTCATTATTGGATTTTCCCAGGAGATGAGCTTCAATACATTAAATATTTGATACATTTTTTTTAAATTTAAGTTGCAAAACAAAAATTTGTACCGCCTGGGCCAGGTGGCCTGGTCAAACATATACACCCCTGCGCTGTTATCGTGCAAATATCGCATGAAAAAAATCCGCAAGATAACGGAGCGAACGGGGACATCTGCAAGATAACAGCATAGGGCTTAACATATAAAGATATGGGTTCCTGGAAAATTGGCCGAAAAAAATCTGCAAGATAACAGAACCAACGGGAAAAATCTGCAAGATAACGGGTGACAAGATAACAGCGCAGGGGGTGTACGAGCACTGTTGAGCCAGTTTAAAATTCAAACCGACACTTATCAAAATCGAGTACTCACTAACTACCGATTTTTTTAATTTAAATATGATACAGCTTCGACGGAATAAAAAGCGACCAATTGTTGACAAGTGAAATGTCGCATATTGAGTATTCAAGAATTTTTGTCAAGAATTGGTCGCTTTTTATACCGTCCAGTCTGTATGTGACCTAACTCAGAACCAAAAGCTCGTTTTGAAGCCAAAAATAAAATAAAATCAAGGACTGTGCAGTAAAAAAAGTTGTGCAATTTCAATGGGCCGGTGAGATAATCCGATAACAGCCAGCAATCCCACAACGGCTGCATTTTTCGAGAACTGAAAGCGGCGGTTGTAGGATTAGGGAGTGTACATAATTAATATCATACTTCAAATCGAGTCTTTCCAATTCCTGTCCGGCGGTTTCTACACACAATGTGACTGTCTGCGTACACAGTGTGACTGTCTGCGCTCTAATGTCGTCTCCTAAATGAAAATTCAATAATTTCACATTAGAGCCCATGGGCTGTACAGTATCAACCGCTTCGTGCACCACCGAGCAACCGGAGGCGCAGCTAGATGTTTTCGACTGTTTTCTTTTTTGTTCTTTTTTGCATGACGAGAGAACGACCGTTGACCTTGAATATTGATCACTACTGTTGCGCTTCGCCCTGATAACATTACTATCGTCGCTAAAATTGAACTTAACTTACTTTTTAAAACATAACTTACTACTAATACTTTCAAAAGTGACTAATATTGAATAATTGTCTACCACGTTTGCAAAAACTTTCTGAAACTCGTTAAATCAGGCCAAGCAAAAGTCCAATCGAAGTGAATTTATTTTTTTACTTATGTGAATAAATGATCGATATGTGTTCAAGTTTCTGATTATAATAATTTAAATAGTTTATCGAACAATTTATTTGATAAACGAGGCGTACGCGACGTACAAATTTGCTTTTATAGCAAATGAAACACAACTAATTCAGTATAGTCTGTATCAGTTTAAATGCATATTTCATTTATCCTGAAAACAAAATTGTACGGGAGCTTTGCTTTAAGGGAATACTGTAATACAGTTTTTATTTCGAATACGTACTGAAGTTCAATTGCATTAAATATTGCTTCCTGGCCACATGCGACGCGTAGAAAGTCGATCACTTGTAATAAATGCCCATTGAANGGACAAGTATCCATTTGTTTTTATTTGAAGGAAAGAAAGTGAAAAAAATTTGTATCTATTTGTTATATTTTTTATAGATTTTGTAAATTATGACTTATTCCAATGTAGTCTCTAAAAATAAATTAAATTCTTTTTGAAGAATATATAAAATTATATTTTGACAGTTTGTTTCTGTTTGCAGTTTTTATAGTACGCATGCAGGTACATAAATAAATATTATATTATGGGCGGTACTTGGTACCTCCTTTTTTAAGGAATTTGATTCCTTTTGAGCTTGTCATGTTAAAAGATGTGAGAGAGTTAAGTGGGGTTTTTATGTTGAAATGTTGTTTATGGGTTAAGGTTTTAGAAACGTAGTGCCGTTAGGAGTATGTTAGGGAGAGGGGGGTAGGAATGGTACTGTAGTATTTTGTGCAGTGTTTTGTATAGTGTGTTTGTGGTGTGGTACGAGTTATTTTGGTTTGTGTATGTAAATGTGTGTATAGTTAGTTGGGCGGGTGTTTTTTGTTCAATTATGTTTTTCCACCAATGGCATGCCGTATAAAGTTAAATTGGTTTGAGTAAGGATTTTTCAACCAATCACAAGTATGGGAAAGTATGACGGTGACAAATATTTTGCTGACCTGTGGTTTTCCCACGATTTGATTGGACGATTTTTTTTTAATTGGCTCTAAATTCTAGGAGCATCTGTTTGATAAATATTTCATTATTTATTAGTGTGGTCTGGTTATTTTCTTTATTAATCAAAAATTCGATAAAATCGTTTCTAATGGGTCTTTTTGTATTTCTAAAATTATAAAAGATAAAATTTTCATTATTATTGTTTGAAAAATTTGAGTAGTTAAAAGTGTTTTTCCCACAACTTGAACATAGTCTTTCTGTGTGTTCTTGATGTTGGCAACGTTCTTTGAAAAATTTTTTTACGTTACTTTCAAATTGTTCGGTGCCTAATGCGTTTCTTAGTGTTAAGGGAAGATTATTGAATTCATCCGCCCATATATCTGGCGCAGTGTTTTTTATTTTGTCGTTATTGCAAATATTTATTTTTAGACCGTTCCTAATTTCGCCAATTTTTATGATTTTGTTTATGTTTAAAGCTTTTAAAATATTACTTGCTTCCCAATAAGGTTCTAATGTCATTATAATTTTATTGAGCCTTTGCATTTGCGTCAGTCTGTGAATATTGCAAAAGCTTGTTATATTTGACCTTTTTAAAAGAATTTCTTGGCTCATGAGGGCTGGAGAAACGTTTTCCCTTTCACTTTTACTGGTAAATTTTATATTTAGAAGTTTATTTACTGATGATTGCAAGTCCCTGTATTCATTACGGGAAAAGTATGGGATATATTGTATACCATGATTAAATTTCCCTGCGCAGAAGGACTTAATGCAAATGCTGGTTGTTTTGTTGTTAGCAAATTTTGAAAAATTACTAATCATGCGACAACGTGATTTCATAGAGCTTATGAGTGATAAAATATATGGTTTGAAATTTAATTTATCGTTAATGCTTATGCCTAACATGTTTATTTCTGACTTTATTTCGATTTTTGTTCCTCTAGTTGATAATTCTATCGAATCCCTTTCACTTTTTGAAAATTTACCATATAACATATAATAGGTCTTACTGGTGTTTAGTACGATATTGTGTTCAGAGCAAAAATCATGGAAAGTTTCTAGAGCTAGAGAAGCAAGTTTTTTGAAGTCGTAGAAATTATTGTTACAAATTACGAGCTGATCATCGTCGGCGAAACTGAAGGCTTCTATACCGATTGGGAGTTTATGACTTAGTGTCATTAATACGGAAAATAAAAAAGTACTTAAATTGGAGCCCTGACTGTATCCTCTATCGGCCGTGTCAAAGGGAACTGAGGTTTCTCCATTTATTTTTATCTTAACAGTAGCTTGAATGAGAAAACTTTTTAATAATTTTAGAGTTGTTAATGAACAGTAGGGGGCCAATCGTTGTAAGATTAAAAATGTGTCACATGATCCAAAGGCATTACTTAGATCCGTAAGAATTACCATATTATACTTGCAGTCTTTTTTTATTGAGTATCTACGAAAACTATTGATTAGTTGTCCCACACTATGATTTTTTCTAAATCCATATTGGTGATCATGCATTAAGTATTGTTTATCCCAATAAGCGTACATCTGAAGGCACATAATTTTTTCTACTAAATTACAAAAAGTTGAAGCTATGTGTATTGGTCGGTAATTTTTCACATTGGATGGGTCACCTTTTTTATATACCGGCATGCATTTAAGTTGTCTGAATGGTTCTAGATAGCAACCGTTTTTAAAGACACATTTAAGTAAATGGTTAATGTGGTCTAGAACTTCATCTGGTAAAATTTCGAGAAGCGAAATGTTAACTTCGTCCCAGCCTGACGAGTTTTTCGAATTATTGCAATCTTTTAGTATTTGTTTTATATCGGTGAATTTACAGCCTGTGTTTAGTCTAAAATTATGATTAAAATTGAATTCATGTTTTGAGGAAATTATGTTTCTATCGATATTTTTAAATTCCAGAGGGTCATAATCGTGGCTTAAATCAAAGAAACGTTTGGCAAAAATGTTTGGTGTAAGTTCCACTGGGGTGTCTCTAGTGTTATTTTTGAATTTATTTAGAATTTCCCAGTCTAATTTATTTTTGATAGCTAATTTTGTTAAAGATCCCTTCCAGTGTTTTCTGATACATTTTCTTCGTTCGATTTGTAATTCACGTTTAATTTTAAGGTACAAGACATCAGTTTTACAACCTAACTTTAGTCTTTTTAGTGATTTAAAGCGCTTTTTTAATGATTTTTTTAATGTCAAAAATTTATTGCTTAATGGGCAATTTTTTATACCACTTTTTTGTGATTTCCAAAATAAGGGGTTAGCTTCTTTTAAGGAGCTCGAAATGTTTGTTATTATTTTTGAACAAATATTGTTATAATTTTCGAAATTGCGGTCGTTCCTAATTCCTAAAGCTATTTGATTTTTGTCATTATTTTCTCTTATTTTTTCAATAATTTCATTGTTCAATGTTAGACTATCTGTTGTAATACGCTTTTTTATTAAAATGTCTTTTGGTTTTGGGATTTTGAAAAAATGAGGTACTTCGAATACTATCGGATAATGATCAGATAGTTCTGTGTGTTCATCTGTAATCACTTCCAGGTTTTTGACCTCTATTTGGTCTGTAACTAATACCCCGTCAATTGAGGTGCCGGACTGTACTCTTACGTTTTCGCTCTTATACGTGACGTAGGATTTAGCTAAGTTTCTAATATTACTCGTAGTCATTTTTTCTTGGAATTTTTTCTCGAAAAAGCGATTTTTACTAAATTTTTTAAGTGTGGCCCAGTTAATGTCTCCACATTTTATAGAATTGGTTATATCGGATGTGATAAAGTCACAAAATTTTCTTGAAAAATCTGCTTTGTGGTCTTGTCCTGAAAAACCCAAATCATTAAAAAATTTTGTTCTGGAGCCGTCATTTGGAGATCTGTAAATAGAAAATAAGTTGAGAAAATCCTTATTTTTTGGGCCTGTTTTAATTCTTAGTCCGCTGCTGTTTAACTGGTCCGGGCTGTTTATCACCTCACAATTTTTCTCCCATTTGTCTTTATATAAAATTATTGTTGTGACTACTGTTGAATTTTCGCAGAAAATAGCCTTGTAGCCATTTGGGATTTGTATGTTTTTATTTGTATATAATTCATTTAGTGTAAAAAAATCTACATTCGGCTCTAAAGTTACTAAAAATTTGAGGGGGTCAAAAAAAGTTTTCCGAAATTTTGAGCATGGTATATTCATGTTCATTATTTTATAGGTACCTCCATTACTACGTTCAGAAGTTATTTTTTTATTGTCTGCGTTTTTTTCTAAAAAATATGTTTCATCCAAATCCGTCAAGTTTTTGATTACCGGGGAGCCGTCTTACCATTTTGGATTGTCGTTAAATGGGTCAAAGTCAAGGTTGACTGTTTCAAAAATAGTATCAAGCATTCTAGGGTTTTCAATTTGTTCAAAATTCGTTTCTTGGTTATGTTTTTTTATTTGCGGCCTGTAAATATTAATTTCTGCCGAGAAAATGAGTCCAATGTTAAACAGAGCTGCTAAAAACGATACTTTGAAAGTATAATTATTTAGCGACACTGAGTCTTTTGATGTTTTTTGTTTAGATAATTTAGTTGTCTTAAAATCAGAAATTAGAATACAGAAAATCACATAGAGCACAGAGAAAAAAAATTGTGTTGATTGTTCTAGGGGAACACCTGTAATGTAGTTTTTAGAAATTTCAAAATTGGTAGGTGTTCTACCCGAACAAAGCATGACAAAATTCACTGTATGCAATAATAGCTTCCAAGCATCCCGGATTCCGATCCACAGTTGATGAAAATTATGTTTTACTGGTATCACTGAATTTTTCCTGTTAGTAGGTGGTTTTATGAGGGTTATGTTTTTTGTACAATGGGTATGGTTTGATTGTCAATTATTTTGAGTAAAAAATTTGCGGTTTTTTGTTGTGGTACTATTGTTACGTGGGAAGTATGGTTTTGGGGTTTGTTCGAAAAAGAGACTTTCTAGGGCAGAGCATTCTAAGAAAAGAGGATTGTGATTTGTAAAAATTACCTGTTTATTTGGTGAAATCGATTGGTGGTCCGCTACAGTGATGTCTTCTTTTGATACGGACTGTATTTCCATTGTTTTTGATCTTCTCGTGGTAATCAGCTGTGGATTTCTGATAGCTCGCGATTTTGGTTGTCGTTGTTGAAGTTGTTGGTGTCGTCGTTGTTGTTGTTGTTGTTGTTGTTGTTGTCGTTGTTGTTGTTGTTGTTGTTGTTGTTGTTGTTGTGGTTGTTGTTGTTTTGCCATTTTTTCTTCATGGAGTTTTTTTTGTTGATTAATGATCTCCAAGATCTTTCCGTTAAAACACCCGCGTTCGTTTCTGGCGTTCTCCTGGTCATCATTTTCTAAGGATTTGGTTTTTTCATGTTGTGATGAATTGCTGGCTTGAGAATATCGTCTGATGGATTGCCTTGTTTTTTTCATTGGTGTTGGCGATCCGTAATCGCTTACACTCTTCCGTTTGACGCCAGCTTTTTTCTCCTTATTTTTTCGCCATTTTCAATTTCGCCCATTTGACAAAATGAACGCACTTCGGTGGCCTGGTTGGCGCCGAACGAGAATTTTTTCGCCATCTTCTCTGCACCATCTTCTTCATCTTCCACATTTACCTGTTCCTCCGAGGCTTCTTCTGAATTGACCATACCCATATAGGAACATTCTTTGTCCGTTATGCGTTTGAATGCCTCTAAGGTCGTTTCATCGCCAATTTTTTTAAAGATCGCATTCGTTTTCAGGGCTGCAAGTCTCTCCTCCAGGATTACATTGTGAGTACTATCTATGATTTCTAAATAGTCGTCTGTCGTTTTTGCATTTTCCAATTCCTTCTGTAACTGGAGAACTTTTTTGGAATTTTTTAGTTTCGCTATTGCGTCCGAACATTTGTACCAAATCTTCGAGTGCTGCGATGTGGAATTCGCCGGCAATTGAGCAATGGAATAATTAGACACGACCTCGTCGTATTTCAGTCTGGTTGGCGCGATCGCCATTGAGCTTTCCTCTTCATTTGCAGGGTTTCCCATTTTTGTCCCAGTGAACCCGATCGGAACATGCACTGGCGTAATTTTTTTCAGGGCAGTTTTTTCTTCTGTAATTGTTTTAATGTTCAATTTTTGGGTACCTGGCTGAAATGGGATGTGGTGGTTTGACGACTGATTTGGCTCGTAAATTTGAATGTTAACTCCTGGGCGGATGCCTGACGATTTCGATTTAAATTTTTCGGCCATTTTCGCAGGTTCCAAAACGCTCTGCTTTATTTGCTCTTCGACAAAATTCCTCGTTTGAATGTCAATTTTCGAAAGGTCATAACCTTTTTGCCGTCTATTGAATTGTTTGACGTATTCGGTGTCTTTTTGCCTCCAAATCGCCATATATTCTTCAACTCCTGATCCCCGATAATTACTGATGGTCAGTAGACGGCTGTCGAGCAGGTTAACCGTTGGTAATGGCGACGTTTCGAATTTGACATTTGAGTTACCTTTTTCCTTTTTCGAAATATTCTTTGCTACAGTATGCCAGTTTACATATGAGCGGTTATTGAATTCAAAGGCGAACTCATTCATATATTCAAAAAAACCCGACATGTCGACATTTTTATTATACTGTATATTGATGGTTCGCTGTTTTTTAGACTTTCCTTCGGAAGTCGTTATCATTTCTTCGAAGTCTGTGATACAGACTTTCATTTTTAGAATTTCAGCGTCCAAAAAATTGTATTCAATGTTAATTTTGTGAATGAATTGAGGAAATTTTCGTAGTACAATGAAGTATAATTCTTTGCACTTGAACGATACTAAAAAACAGGTTTGTTTACTGGTGTCTGGGTCCAGAAATATAAAATCCAAAAAATCGGTCATGATAATTTCCATTTCTTTCAAAAATTTATCCTTATCTTTCTGGGACATTATCAGCCATAAAGAAAAGGGTGAAGTTAATAACGTGCGTGGTTTAATTAGATTCTTAAGGCTTTCTGGGCTTAAATCATCGGAAATGTAATTTGAAAAGGTAACTTGCGTGTCATTTAATTCGGCCTGAGTTTTTACCGTGGTTTCCCCCAAGGCGTAGTTTGGTGCTCGGCCTACAATTTCACATTCGGATCCTATTGGTCGGGACACCGGCTTCGTTGCATTTTGCTCTAATTGAGCAATTTCGACAATATCATCCCTGTCCATATTTTGGCTTTTGTCCAATCAGCGGGCCGAATTTCTCTTTTACGTTTCTTCGTATTTCTCGTAAAGTATCGCGTGAAATGTTTCGGTGATTTTTTGTGAAGTATATCTGAGGTTAATTCACATATTATAAAAATTTTCAAAGTTTTTTGGTTACGTATAAAAAACAAGAATTTTTGATTTTATTTTGCGTCTTGTCACTTGCGCGACAAAACTTGTAATATAAACGTATTGAGAACACTATACATTGCCGTTTCTCATAGCATCTCGAATGTCTCTTCGGTCAGACATCAAAAAACGCAACACATAACATGCACGTTTTAACGCCTTAGTTTTGGTTATTCTCCCGCTGTTTGCAATTACTTTTATTAACGACAGTTTGGTCAATTTGTTAATGAAAAAAATATGCAAAAAAGAAAGCTTTCATTGAATCAGGGCATATATTGAATTCATTATATCTCTTAAGATTTCTTTAAGTGGACCTGTCAACAGAAGTTAACAAAGCTTAATCAAAAAAGGTGTTAACTTCCATGAATTTTGTGAACTTCTAGGAATTTTGTTATCTTTAGTAGAGAGTCAACTAAAAGTGTGGAAGTTGTATACGGAATACGGTTTACATAAAAGTTCAATAAGAGATGTATTTTGATTTCTTAACAAATCTACCATACCGTCCATCAATTTGGCGAACTATAAAACAGCTATTACAACCAAATCCTTATCAGAGACGCGATTTGAACCCAAAACTGGAATATTATATGCAGATATGTACTTTTGATAAAATGAACTAAATTGTTATTTATTTCTTATTTAATAAATAAATCGGTATCTAATACATATGAATACATAAAATAAGTGCACAAGTAATAATAATAAATAATTATAGTAATAATGATTTAATCAGTTAATAACTAATAAAAATTTACTCTTTTTGTACAATTTCAAACCTTAGTCTATAATGAGACCGAACATTGTAGGGCACAGCAGAGACCCTGTCACACTCAGGGACAACAAAATTAATAAAAATCATAAAGTTAACTAGACGCATTTTATTTTTCTTCACTTTCACTCTCGCGAAAAATAGTTTTACTTCAAATTTGACTCTATATAGTAAGAAAAAGTGCTTTAATAACTATGCTGTATGCTCAGGGATCAAATATATCTACACAACTCATCTATTTGTTTGTACTACAAGCTTTCATAACTAAATAGTTATATGAAAATGCATCAATGTTAAGAATAACATTTTGTTTCAAAACATGCTATGAATAGTTTATAATAAGCATTGGTTTTAACTCTCGGGGTAGGTTGTCCGAGGTCAAAAACGAAAGTCGTGACAAATGGTTACAACATTTGTGTTTTTCATCCAAAGATGCGTCTTTAAGTTATAGACTATAACCCTTCGAAACCGAAAATTAGCACAAATATTTTACCCAAAACGGATAATTATCAGTCAAAAATCGGTCTTATTAAAATGATTTTAAATGTGAGTTTTTCATCTTAAAATACGTTTATAAGTTATAGATAGGATCCGAGCGGCCCAAAATCGAGAAATTTTTCCCTAGGAGTTAAGAGCCAAAAAATTGTGTGCTAACTAAACCAGCCACGGTGATCATTTTGAGGCGTATCTCGACAATTTAGCTTAACTCCTCGCCGCTCATATGTGAAAAACAATCCTGGAATGAATTCAGTTGAAGGCTTAAAAAACGGATTAATTTAACAGGCCTTTGTCGAGATAAGCCTCAAAATGATCAACGTGGCTGCTTTAGTTAGCACAAAAATTTTTGGCTCTTAACTCCCAGCGGAAAAATTTCTCGATTTTGGGCCGTTCGGATCCTAGTTATAGACTATAACCCTTAGAAACCGATAATTATAAAGATTACTTTTCTCAAACCCTATAATTATCGATCACAAATCGGTCAAATACAAATATGGACATCATTGTCTCTTTTTCAGCTCAAAATACTCCCACAACGTGTTAAAATTGTCTTTTCCATCACTAAATCGCGTATAACCGATATATACCGGTAAAATCGGTTTGCCGAAAAACTGCTAAAAATTTTCATTAATTTTGGAAGTTATACGAAAAAGTTAGTGACTCCTGACCTCCCACCGTGGACAGCCTATCTCAGGCGGAATTGTGTACATATTTGCACACTACGTTTTTTATGAAAAATGACCGAGCAACAAAGAATAGCATAAAGGGAGTTAAATATTTTCATATAATAAAATGAATACGGCTGTCCAACGCACGTCGCACGGTGTGACAAAAAAGGTTTAAGGCGTGAGCACGCTACAGACATCGTACAGAGGCGCCGAACGGCGCAAAATTCAAGTTAGGATGTACGATGTCTGTAGCGTGCTCACGCCTAAAACCTTTTTTGTCACACCGTGCGTCGTTAGTCGACAAACAGTGAACGGTCGACCTTCGATAGTCGGAGGGCCGTCGACAACTGGGCGCGGCCGTCGATGTTTCTCAAAAATTGGTCTCAAATATTAGACACTTACTGGTATTATGAAAAAATATTATTTAAACTCATTCGTATGTGTGTTTATTCTAAAAAACTGTATATAATTTTTGGGTTGTACTGTATATAAAACTGTATATATTTATATGTGTGTATGATGGTGTGGATCAGTGTTATTATTGTGTGTCAGATATTTATGTTATTCGTTTCTTTCTCGCTTAGCTATCATTTTTATATCTATGTTTTTGGTACATGTATGTCTTTTTTCGTCATCTTTGATATGTCTTTTTGGTCAATTTGCTGGGGACAACTCACCCCCCCCCTTGGATTTGAAAGGTTTGATTTAGAGCGTTTCTTTTTTTTTGTCTTTGTTGTTTTTGTTTTGTTTCTTTTTTTTTTGTGTTGAAGTTTAAATATTAAATGGCGTGTCAAGTACATTATGTATCAGTAAGGTTTTTGTTTTGGTATAAGAAGTATTATAGAGAAAGTAATGAAGTTTTAAAAATTAGAGAAAAAGTAGTTTATTGAACATTTATTCGTTTTAAACGCAATACATTTGGACGATTTTTTTTCTGTATTTTTCTGTATTTATGATTTGTCTTACCATTTTTTTAAAGTCCGTGTGTATTGACTTCAAATTAATATTTTCCCTTTATTTTAGAAATTTTTTTGGAAATTGTATTAGCAACAATTTTTCTTTCGAAATTCCTGCTAATTTGTCTGTTAAATGTTCAATTATCTCTTCGGGGGCGTGGGTTCAAATCCCACTTCAGTCACCAGTTAGCCTTCAGATATTAGTCACTTACTGATATTATAAACAGATAATATTTGAACTCAGTAGTTTATACTGGGGAGCACAAAAAGATCATGTTTTCAGATCTTTTCGGGCTCCTTTTATATTTATTTATCCTTATTTTCAATTTTTTGATTTTCATTTTTTAATGAAAAATCTATTAAAAATTTAGAACGAAGCATGCAAGTTTAAAACGACACGGGTATTTTTAGAACGGCGCTTGAAAAATTTTCAGATCTTTATAAGGTCAAGTCATTTTTCAAAGTTAATTATGATCACGTCAATTTTTGACCTTATAACCAGACCCTCTTGTTAATCCAATTTTCTTAAAAAATCATATTTTAGTATAAGAAAAAAACGAAGAAAGAAGATTTCGATAAAAAACGAAAAAAGGTAAGGATTAAAAGGATAAGGGGGTTTTGAATAATAGTGCTGTTAATTCAAGTAGTATTTTGAAAATTAAGTGCCTCATATACACACCCTACCCCATGGTTTTTCAAAACTAAATAACAAAATATTGAAAAATAACGCGTGAAAAATAATAGCGCAGCCAATCTAATATCCAATTCATAAATAATTAATAGTTTTTTACCACCTTCGTTTTAAATTGTTTCACGCTTTAGCCAATCAGGCTTAATTTTCAATCTGAAACTTACCGATTCTACCACATGTTTTTTCCGTAATCCCTGATACTACATTAATGGGCTTATAATTGTATTTTATTTTTTGACTCACTCAACGTATGCAACGCCTTTGGATTTTTTGGTGTAATAATCTTTCGGAAGATATAAATCTCGTAAATCACCAAACACTTTGAAGAAATCGCAAACTTCTGAAACTCTAAAAACAAAAGTGAAAATTTAACTCAAGTAAACCTAAAAAGCGAACAGGTACTTAAAGGGTACATTTGTAAAGACCTAACGATTAAAGCTTAAGCTTAGAGCACCTTATAAGACGATATAGTGGCCCAAAAGCCCGACCTTATAACCACTTCTTCAGTTTAATATATTTATAAATTGCGACTCACTTGGTCTCGGGTCCAAGTGGGCCAATGAATAGCTGTTTTGAAGGTTTTTCAGATTCTTTTGAAGCTCCGCCTCCCTTGTATTCTTTGTGCTTTTTCACTTGAAACAAAGTTTTGTTATGCGAAAAATAACATATAATATGTTATTTGAATTTCAAATAACATATGTTATTATATTAGATATTCAACTAGATTTAAGTGACCCTACATTTTTTTACCTTTTAGTGGGGTCTTTCTCGTTTTCTCTAGTTCTTTTTTTTCGTCGATTTATTGCTGTTGGTTCTCTGATTTTTTTCTCTTCTAAAAATTGTCCCGGTAACTTTACCGAGACTCGGTAACTTTACCGAGACTCGGTTTTTTTACACCGTAAGTAAATATTACAAAGAAAATACGGTCTCATGGACCGCGAAGAGAATTAAAGCGACTCAATTAACCTAATGATAAAAAGTAAAAAATGAAAATCAAAAAATTGAAAATAAGGATAAATAAATATAAAGGGAGCACGAAAAGATCTAAAAACGTGATCTTTTTGTGCTCCGCAGTATAAACTACTGAACTCATTTGTATGTGTGTTTATTCCAAGAAACTGTATCTAATTTTTGGGTTGTGGATATATATATCATATATAATATATGTGTATATGATGGTGTGGATCAATGTTATTATTGTGTGTCAGCTATTTCCGTTATTGATTTGTTTATTTCTCGCTTAGCTATCATTTTTATTTCTACTTTTTTGGTATGTCTTTTTGGTCAAGTTGCTGGGGGCAGCACCCGGTGGATATTACTTATTGCGGTTAGGCATGCCTTAATTCATGTGTAAGACAAACGTAGACACTTTAAATCGTAATTTAATGGATTACCCAATATTTGAACAAATTTTACTTGTTTTGTTGTTAAGATAACAAGATTTCGGGTCACTTGAGGAAAAAATATTGTAAATAATTTGCCATTCAAAGAACCTGATGGGGGTCTTAGTAAATGATGACAACAAAAATGACATGCTTTTACTTTTATCGCATAATGGACACAAGTTGCACCTAGAATAAATAATTTAATAAACTTTTATTAATGTAGAATCTATATATATGTATAAATTCAGCATGCAGTATGCGTTAAATTGCCATAATTATCACACATCGTTTTTTTTGTCATTTTACTGTTTAAAATCGAAGTAATAGTTTATTTTAGATTCAAAGAAAAGTTTTCAGAAATTTTCAAATTGTATTTTTATGCTGAACTTCAGTGGATAGAACTCGTTACAAAGTATCAAGTATCACTGCAATTTAACATTATTTTAGATGTAGCTTCTGGTAATAACCGTATTTGAAAAAAAACCTGTTTGAATTACAGGTTGTGCAGTTATCTTGCGAAAATTGCCGCGCGTACGCTTATCTTGCGACTTTTCAGATACTTTTTATCTCGGGAAAAATTTCTTGCAAATTTATCTAACGAAATCATTCATTTATGGGGGACGGGGTTTCGGCGTTTCCGCCGTCGCATTGATCAGTTATCTTACAAAAACGCTTATCTTACGACTTTTCGAGGACCAAGTTCGCAAGATAACTGCGCACCCTGTGTGAATTAAGCTAGCAGAACTAACATAACCAGATTTTTATTCCGTTTTTATCACTCAAAATGTTCCAAACAAAAACTGCATTTGTGACCATATCATGAGGGCAAATTAATTGCGTAAGAAAGCAAGACGGTTTAGAAGCCATTGTTCAATCTTCAAGTTTATAATGTTATAATAATGACATGTAGGTCACGTAGTGAGAGTCCGCGCTGCAGATAATTTTTCTCGAAACATACGTTAATGCTTTGTTTTATACAATTTAGAACTAAAGTCTATTTTCAGTATCAAAAATATAAAATCTATTCATTATTCAACGTATTTTCTGAGTACATACGTTTTTACAGCCTCCTATGTAAAGTATGTTACCGTATGCCGATCCAAATGTCAATTGAACGACAAAAAATAATGTGTTATATAAACCAATATGTTTTAATTATTCATAAACATCGTTTTGAATTTCTGTATGATACAGCAAATTGCTCAAAAATTATTTCGGCCGGGGAGAAACGGACCAAAAATGTTTCTTTCTCGAAAAATTTGTTTCACATTTATTTTCATTTATGTTGCAAATGCGTTTAACATTGCTACTCGCCAAGCACCAGCCTTTAACCCATTCGACTAGTAAGTTTACATTTGTTTCTAACGTTTGAGTTTCATGAAAATCGGCCAAAAGTTTCTATTATAGCGCGTCGGCATATTTTATGATAAAATAAAGACCAATTGTCCCCTTTTTATTTGGAACTGAGTACCCTCTTTATAAATACGGAATTGAAACCAGGGCTCACAATGGGCTCGCTTTGGCTCGCCAACGAAAATCTTAATGATAACGAGCCGAGCCAAAGAAATTTTGAGCTCGATCGAGCCGAGCCAAAAAATATTTGTTCGCTCAAAACGCGAGCCGAGCCGAGACAAAAATGCCAATTATGCCGAGCCCTGATTGAAACTATATTTTTTCGCAATTCAAATTTAATTTCAATAAAATAAAATTAAAATGTCATGTTCATCTCGAAGTCAGGTAAAATTTTCAAAAGTAACAAAACCTGCCCTTACTTGGTTCCTTCTTGTATTTCGATGCTTACTTTTTTATATTCAGTGCATATGAAGACTCTCAGGCCGACAAAAACGCAGAAGCCGCCGACAAAATATGGAAATTTATTTTAAGTGATAAATATCAAACAAATATCAAACAGTATCGAGAAAACAAGGCCAATTAACCCGGAAAACAAAACCGAGGACATTTAAATTTTCTGGAAATTGTACTGCTGTAAACTGACTGAATAAATTATAATTTCAATCTCTGTTTCATATTTGGTTAGAATTACGTGTAAAGATACCGCGTGTCTGCGCTTAAATTGTCACTCTTGTCGGATATAAGGAGGCCCCGTAGCGCAGAATTGGTATTGCTGTCCCCCCTCAACTTTTGGAGAAAATTCCATCGGCAGTATTTTTTTGCGGTTGGATATTTCAAACAGCTCTCTAGGGAGCCCTGGTGGCCCAAATCAATTTCTTAATAGTCAGATCGACGTAGTTTGNTAACTGGTTGCGCGTTTCGGGCCATAAAACGCTAACTCTTAATCGGACTTATTTTGTCAGCCCATCAAATTAGAGCTGATGAACGTACAATTTTTTTCTAATAATCGATCTTCCAATGAAAACAAACCGTTTGTCCCCTACGCGTGATTTTATGTTGGAAGAAGGCTTTTTTTGTTCAAAACAGCGCGAAATGGGTCGCCTAGATGGCTCAATTTCGAGACACCTACTGTATGAAAATAAAGTTTTGGTTCTCGTTTTAGGAAGTCAAAGGCCATCTAACTTATTTGGTCAAACCAAACCGACCACTTCAAAAAGTGGTTTAAGCGTGAGAGCGACATCCGTAAAAAATCGCACATCGTATGTAGCAGCGGCGAATGAGGGTTAAGAAGATTTATTTCACTTAAAGTTTGGTTTCACAATTGTTTGATAGTTTTCCGTCACCCCACACCATACAGTTGGGCATACTTGCCCATGTCAATTCCTAATTCTCATAATTTTTTTCTATAATATTTTTTTTATTTCCCCTAATGATTCATCGTGGTTATGTAAACCCGATTCCATGCCGTTTATTGAGAATCTGGATGACTCGTAAAAAGTTTTCAACCATGCTATTTAAAATCCATTGTTAGTTAGTGGCATGGAATTCAGTTACAGGCCGCTTATGTTAAACCACGTTGTTTCGTATTTTTTGCCGAAGTTGTTTTACTACTTCACTGAAAATTAGTCAATCAGCCTAACGGGATGAAGGTTCAAAAATGATGCTTGTCCACCTTCATAAAGTGTATTATGAATAAAAAAATGTAATTGAACAAGTTTTTTTTGACATTTTCG